>JAFEMH010000936.1:0-142500 GCA_022495995.1 Adenophora triphylla var. japonica
ACCATGGTCCATGTCCTAGAGAGAGAATGTCCCTAGATAGCATAAAAAATGATCAAATCCTCTAAAATTTTATAAAGTGTGAAGCTTCTGGCCTTTATCGAATTGGAAGTCATCAGTTTGGGGACAAGAGAAAAAAACTTGAAAAGTGCTACTCTTTTGTCTCCTATTGAAGATTGCAAATTTAGGTGTTATCTAAAATCAAATTCATACCTTTCTTTTTCTTTTGAAGTTATAATTATCAAGATTCTAAAAATGGTTAGGCAGTTGTTGGGTGTCGTAATCAGAATCCCTCTAGGTCTAGCACATAAAACGCTTTAGGCGGGATTTGGTGAGTCTAAATTTAGTAGCCGATAATTTAAGCATGATTTATAATATCCGCTTATTGATTAATAACTTGATTTACTGATGTATCACGAGATAAAGCCGAGAATAGCCTCTTCAAACCTTAACACAAATAATCATTGTCGCAAAACATACTCCTCCGTCCCAAGAAAAGCAAGCTTGCCATATTTTGAAGCCTCAACACGCAGCTCAGCTTTAAAATAAAAGTGTGCAAGAAAAATGCTATGAAAGTTTAATTCTGAAAAGAGGGAGATATAATTACAGAGTATAAAATGCTAGTAAATTTAAAAATGTGTCATTAAGCTGGAAGCGTAATAGCCGCTTGAGACGAAGGTGCTAGGGAATACTGAAATGTACAATAGAATGAGTTAATAAAACCAATGTCTCCATTTAAGCGAAAGGTGCGCTTCAAACTTTATCGCCATTTTGGGTAAAAAGTGACGGATTTCCTGAACGGAGGGAGTATATCGAAACACCGATAATTAAATATACAAAGTTAAAAGACGATAAAATTTGTTAGAATCTTAGAAACAATGAATGAAGATTGAATTTTAACACTCGTGACCCATGTTTGTGTTAGTAAATTGTGTATGTGTAACCAGTCGTGACCAATAATTGGCCGAAAAATATGAAATTTGGCCAAACATTGTATTTGTAGGGACATGAAGAAGAGAACCCGTGAGTGTGGTTGGTAGTAAGCAACTTCCTTTTCCGATTGATATTTGAAGATTCTGAGGCCGACAGACAATTTGTATGTTTGTTAGTCTGAAAAGCAAATCCAAATTCACATGTGTAACAGAGCAGAGGAAGAGCAAGGGCAGGTACGTGAACCTCAAGTCAACAATACCAATAATGTTTAACGTGATAAATATTAACTACTTTTTCATTATAAACCACTTCAAATTTTGATGATGCTAACAAACAAAGTGATTATATACATCTTTTTAAATATGCAACCACAAATCGAATATTAATCAAATAAAAACCGCCAAACTCCAAAACCAAGAAGTGGACTCATGGAGTGGTGAGGTTGTTCAAAAAGATGGACGGACAATGAATTCCCGTGTTCTATCGAATCGTATAAAAATCAATTATGATTGTTCGATCTGTAGTAGCAGAGAAGGAGAAAGAGAAAACGGAAGTTCCCGATAACATCGTCTTCTCTATGGCGAATCTGTCGTTCTTTCTTTCTTCGGCGAATTGTGGGCGAATTGGGGAGAGGTTTGTTGTGTAATTGTAGTTTTTATATGTGGGTTTAATAGTAAAATTTGATGGGGGTTATGTTAATTTTTTCAGGGGATCAAAGCAAAAATTGTTAATATGTTCAAGAGATTTTTAAAGGGTAAAATTGAAATAACGTAAAAGTCAGGGTCAGTTTGACCCTCCCTCCATAACGTAGATCCGCTCATGCACACATATAAACCCTAGACATCTCATAGGTCATTCATGAAATATCGTTAAGGGCACGTCAAGACCTATCACTGTCTTTAACGCTCTTTGTTGTCTCACATATTCTCTATGGATAATATTAATTGGCAACAATCAATTTGATCAACTAGCAACACAATATTATAGGTTGACACTTTAATTCTACAGGAACAACAAATCTTAACCTAAAAGATTCTAATTACTTCTCCAAGAATTAATCTTCTTCATGTCCAAGTACAACAAAAGAATTACGTTGCCAAAATAAATCGGATCAAATTAGGAAACTTTCATTTGCTCCTATTTTCTTTTATTTAGCGCAACTCAAGTCATTTCACGTTTTAGTTTGTATCCGATCCTAACAAATACAAGTTGATTTTTTAACAAAATTCATGATGCAAAATAATTTTGTTGTTTTAATAAAAAGTATTAAAATTAATTATTTGAAAATTATCCAATATATTAATTATTTTATTGTAAGAAGCATTATTGTAAGTTAGAAATATAATTAATATATTTGGTACTTATTTATTGAACTGTAGTTATGATTTATTTATTTATTTTAATTTGTAAAATTATCAAAACGACCGCTATTCTATCAAAAATAATAACTCATAATTTTGTGCAATTCAATTGTACGTAACACACAATTCTAATTTCACATTTAATTCTTACATAAGGGGGTATGAGACATGTCCCAATAACCGGTCACGGCTCCAATCGCCGGCTCCCGATTCCCAACAATGAACCGTATTCGAACCATATTAATCCGATTCCCGATTTCCGGTTCTATCTTTCGATTTCGGTTCCACCGGTTCCATCACCATCTAACTTTTTTTTTTTTTTTTAAATTCAAACCTCTTAAGACAAGGTAAAGACGCTAACTAATCTTTTTTTTTTTTTTTTTCACTTGGGGAGTATGTTTTTGGAATGAATGAGAAGTGGACAAAATTTGGTTAGTATATTATTAAAGATAGAATAAAAATTCTAACAATATTTTTAGAAAAAAAAAGGGGGCGGCACCCTTATAATTTTATTAATATAATTGAAAACATTACAATGAGGGGACAATCAAGTCTTTCCCTTTTATAATTCAAGGGTAGACAAAAGGAGCCTATACCTCTATAGTCTATATTACAACATTTATCTAAATTCTAGTCTAATTTAAATAAAACAATCGGTTCCGGTTACCGATTTCGGAACCGCCGGTTCCTCGGTTTCCAATATGATGAATTCGTATTCGAACTGTTTCAATCCGATTCTTGATTTTGGCGGTTTTCGATTTTCGCCGATTCCCGATTTCGATTCTATCCACCGCTTTCGTCAGTTCTCGATTCTATTTGAACATGTACTCCATCCGTCCCACTATACTTGATACTTCTTTTCATTTTGGGCCGTCCCACTATACTTGACACCTTCCAAAAATAATCAAATTTTTATATTTTTATATTCACTCTATCCCACCACTCATTCTCTCTCTTCATTTTCCACCACTCAATTTATCCAACCAACACTACTATTTATCCCACTCATTCTCTCTCTTCATTTTCTACCACACATTTTTTTATTTTATTCTTTTTTCTTAGTTTTTGAACTCATCCCTTGGGTGTCAACTATAGTGGGACGGAGGGATTATGTCTAGGTATGACCCCTTCCACATTATGGCTTTAAAATGATATTTTTATTTTTTAATAACAAAAAGTACATAATAATTCAACATATTTACTCTTTCCCCTTCCCTACTAAAAAGTCAAACCGCACTAGGACTAGGCTACTCTACTCAAGTTTAAGACACAATTATGATATGTGTAGGGACTTATGTAGGATTTAACCAACAAATTTGTAACACTTTTTAATTATTAATTTTTTTTTAAATAAATTTTTTATTTATAAATTTATAGTATAAAACAAAACCCCCTTTTAAACAGTACTATGAACAGTTACATGAGTGGAATTTTCCATTTTGCCCTTATACATTTGTCCGTTTCCTATTTTGCCCTTAAAAAAAACAATTTAATTTAAAAAAAAATTAAAAAAAAAACAAAAACGTAAACGTGGCCTTGGACACGGACTTAGGCTAGTCTATAGTATAAATGAGGGAAGTGGGATGAATAATTATATGAATAGTGTCAAAAAAAAATAATTCATTTTATCCTCACTAAATTGTCTCTTTTCCATATTGCCCTCACTTTTAATTAAAAAAATATCACATGTCCTCGGATACGGGCTTTTATTAGTAATTTAATACTTCCTCCATCCCACGTAATTGCAAACTAATTTTTTGGGTGTGGGAATTAAGGAAAAGTAGGAGATAGAAATAGGTGGAGGAGGTGTTTGTGAGTATGAAGAATTAAATAGGAGAGAGACGAGTGGGAGGAATAGTTAAGAGAGAGAATGTTGTGAGTGTAAAAGTGAAGTAGGAGAGAGAATGAATGGGCAGAATAGTGATTACTCCCTCCGTCCCACACCAACCGATACTTATTTTCTTTTGGTCCGTCCCACACCAATTGATACTTACCCAAAATGGAAAGGAATCTTCACTATTTACCCCACTCATTCTCTCTCCTATTTTACTTTTTCACTCACAACATTCTCTCTACTAACTATTCCTCCCACTCATTTTCTCTCCTATTTTACTTTTATACTAACAACATTCTCTCTCCACTTTTTCTCTCTCTTACCTTTCCTTAATCCGCGTGTCCATTTTTTTGGTATCAAATGGTGTGGAACAGAGGGAGTATTTATTTCTATTTTAGGCAGCTTCACATTTACGTGGAATGAATGACAAAATGAAAATAAATTTGCATTTACTGGAACGGCGAAGTACTATATTATAAGAGTGACATTTCATTTCAAAATGCTAAAAATTTCATTTGTTAAGATTCGAATCCTAAACTCTGATATTGATAAAAACACTGATTGCCGCTTGTACAAAAGTTATTTAGCAAATTATTAAATGTTCATTGTTATCATATCATAGGAGAAACAAACAAATAAAAAGCTGTGGTTGGGATGGAGATTGGAAGGTATGGACATTAAAAGCATTTATTTCATATTAATTTTCGATAATATTTAGTGCCAACACAAACATTGAATATGTTCACCATGTTGGCCTTAAAGAAAAATACTTCTTCATCTACCTCATACTACAAACTACAATACCATAAACACGAAATATGGTTACAAAAAGTTGTACTCTCTCCGTTTCAAAGTGTTTGTCCCATTTGACTTTTTTATTGAACTTTGACCACAAATTTATGAGAGATTAATCATGTTCATGAAATTCTAAAAGTTGTTGTTGATAATATTATTAATGGTGAATCAATAGAAATTTTTAGAATTTCATGAACATAATTAAATTGTCATATATTTGTGGTTAAAGTTCAACTAAAAAATCAAATGGGACAAATATTTTGGGACGGAGGGAGTATATAAAATAATTATTGTGATTTAATTGGTGATTTTAATTAAAAGATGAGGATCCACAATTAATGCAACTAATGAACTATCCACACCTTATTATTGTGTATCCAACTTTTGCAACCAAAATTTATTTTCCTAACATTGTCCTACTATTAAGTATCACAATTGAGTTGTCAAAATTTCTAAAGCATGTAATTTAATTTACTTATTTGTACAATTTTTGTATCAAGGTGAAATTTCAATCATGACACTTTCAAATTTAAATTAGCCAAAATCTTAGAAAAAAACAAATTTTCTGGAAATTTGAAAAAAAAAAAACTAGTTTTTCAAAATGCTCTGTGGCATTTTCGTAATTTGGAACTTCTTTTAAACATGCAATGACATTTTTATAATTAACTGACACTTTTCAAAAAACGTGAGGTGGCATTTATGTAAATAACTGGAACTTCTTTTAGAATCACGTGCTGACATTTTCGTAAATAACTGCAACTTATTAACAACTCTAACACTATTTATAACTAAAACTGACTTTTTTTTATCACTGCACATGACCATTTTTAACACTAATACTACTGACACTTTTTAACTTTAATACTGACACTAAAAAACTCTAAAATTGGAACTATGTAACACTAGAACTGACAATGAAAAACATTGTCACTGTTTTTTTAAGAAGTGTCGATTAATTACAAAAATGTCACTGCACGTTTTAAGTGAATTTTCAGTTAATTACGAAAATATCACTGCACGTTTTTAAAATTAGTTTTTTCTATGTATTCGAAAAAACTAAATTTTTATGAGATCTACTCTTAAAATTGTGATATTTATTTTAAAACAAAAAAACAATCTAACATTTATTATGAAATAATATTTAATAAGAGAAGCCCATGAAATATATCGCAATCAAACTACATTAAAAAGAAATAAACCCATGATAAGGTTGGTAGGTTAGCTAACCACTAGATCCACCCTTATACGGAGTAGGCTTATACTATAGTTCAATTACACGGAGTACTGCATATATCCACTAGTAAAACTAGTAAAAGCCCGTGTCCGAGGACACGTGATATTTTTTTAATTAAAAGTGAGGGCAAAATGGAAAAGAGACAACTTAATGAGGGTAAAATGGAAAAAAAAATTTTGGCACTATTCATACAACTATTCATCCCACTTCCCTCATTTATACTATAGATTATCTTACACTTTATTTTATTGTTCATTCTAAAATAAATATTATATTTGTAAAAAAGTAAATAATTACAGCAAAATTTTATTATTGTGTAAGTAAAAAATAAATAAATATTTTTTTTTTAAATGTTAATAAGTGAAATGCAAAATTTATTAGGAGACAATAGGAGTAGTATCAAAACTTATTATGATGAGAAAACAACAGCTATTCTTAATATCCTATCTAAAAGTGACAAGTTTTTATAGGCAAAAACTGACAATAATAATTATCTAAATCAAGCATTCTTTTCTTCAGAAGGTTTTAATTGTATTCAATGATATCATATGTTTCTAAATTAATTAAATTAATCAATAATATAGTAAATGAGAAACTCGAAACTGTAAAGCTCAACTCGATTCCCGCTTACATTCCCTAAGGGATAGTAGTAATTATTCAAGTTATTTTTCTTTTGTAGTACTGATGATTGAAACCAAAAATAAAAAATGACAAAACGCAATTAGACTCCAGTTTTTTTTATGGAAATTTCAGCAACACCCCAAGTATTGATTTATTTTTAAGACACAAAATCTCAAGGTTTATTTCATAGGAATGGAAAATTTTTGTTCGCCGTTTATCTAAAATTCTAGCTCCGCCGCTTGATTAAATGTAACATGTTATTCCTATATTTCCTTTTACGTGAAGAATTTATTCAGTATCATAACTAAATTTCTCTGGTTTGACTCCTGAATTTACATGCACTAGATTGATTAGATGGCATATCATCACTCATGACCATGTGGAATTTCAGTCATACTCAATAACTTTCTTTGATAACTCGTTTTAAATGTCAAAAATGCAAATATTCCTGGCCAAAAACTTACAAAAAAATGCGTTTTTTGTTAACTTAACAAAAAACGTGTTTTTACACATAAACGCACACACATTCCTCGGCCTCTCTCTCTCTCCTCTCTCTATACGCAAACAACGATCTTCTTCACCAATCTTCTTCTTCACCTCCAACCATCTCTCCGGCCATCTTCTCCGGCCAAACTCGTTGTCAACCTTCTCCCTCACACCCAAATCTTCACCGGCGATCTCTCTCTATCTCAATTACCCCCTTCACCGACCCAATTTCTACCTCCCTCAATCCATCCAACACCGGCGACATCTAACCCATCTGGAACTTTGGCCCTGGATGGTGATAAATTGGATGACCCAGAAGCGATACTGAATTCTTCGGGGGTTGAGCCCATAGAGGAGGATCCTGAGGATGTTGCGTTGAAAATGGAGGCTCTGAAAGCAGCTCAAGATGCAGGGCCAAAGTTAAACTTTGATTTTAAAATTTTGTGGAGCAACATTTGAGAATGGAATTAATTTCTCCCTCAGAGGATTTTGATCCTTGAGTGATTGATGATCAATCCAAGGGCGGACTTACCTTAAAGCTAAACTTTGATTTTAAAATTTTGTGTGCCAGTGTTAGGGATTTTATGTGCCAGTTTTAGTGTAAATTAATGCCAGTTTATAAGTATTTGAGTACCAGTTTGAGAATTTGATGCATTGGTGGACTGGGTAATTAGATGCCAGTGTATGTGTTTTGGAGTGCCAGTCCATGTATTTTGGAGTGCCAGTTAGTGTATAATAGAGTGCCGCAAGTGTGTAACCGAGTGTCAATGTATTTTTTGAATGCCAGCTTCTTGTAATTTTGAATGCCGATCCATTGTATTTTTGAATGCCAGCTCATGTTTTTTTGAATATCAAAGAAAATAATTATCGTTGTTTTTGAGTGTCAAGATATTCATTTTTGAGTGCCGCAAATGTGTTTTCAAATGCCACCTATGTATATAAAAGTGCCGCGTGAAGAGTGTCGGTTCATGTATATAAAAGTGCCCGTGTAAAAAGTGCCAGTTTCATGTTTATAAAATGCCAGTATGAAATCACTGGTCATTTGTAATATTAACACTGGCATTTATCATGTTGCCAGTAATTACAAAAATGCCACCGTTTATTTTGAACATGGTTGCCAGTAATTACAAAATTGCCACCGTTTATTTTGTACAGCTTTTGGAAAACACGTTTTTCCTTAGCTTAAGAAAAAACTAGTTTTTTATAAGACCAACTCATATTCCTGTGATTGTAATTTTTTTTTAATAATTTTTCCGGTGAGTGTATATGCAATCTATAGTATAAATGACAACTCCTTCGTGAACAGTACAATGAACAGTTTTATAAGTCAAATTTCTCATTTTGCCCTCACTAAGTTGTCCCTTTCCCATTTTGCCCTTAAAAAAAATTTATTTTCTTTTTAAAATTAAAAAAATAATTTTTTTTTGTTAATTAAAAAAAAATACGTGTCCTTGAACACGGGCTTTTACTAGTATGCTTACACATACAACTCTCATCTAACACACCTCCAATTACTCCCCTCGTCCCTAATTTGTTTGAATTTCAATTTAATGGATGCTCTGAAAATGTGTATTATTTTTTATACTCCCTCCGTCCTAAAATGTTTGTCCTATTTGACTTTTTTGTTGAACTTTGATCACAAATATATGACAATTTAATTATGTTCATGAAATTCTAAAAATTCCTATTGATTCACCATTGATAATATTATCAACAACAAATTTTAGAATTTCATGAACATGATTAATCTCTCATAAATTTGTGGTCAAAGTTCAACAAAAAAGTTAAATGGGACAAACATTTTGGGACGGAGGAAGTATAATTTAACATCAAAGATTCATAAATATTCTTTTTATTCATTTTCTAAACATTTGATTTTACGATAATAAAATGATTATTGATTTTTTTTGATATAAAAGCATTTATTGACAATTTTTTTTTTGCAAAAAAGACATTTATTTGAGACAATTTTTTTTTTGAATTTGAAAATTCATTTAGAGACAGAGGAAGTGACATTTTTCTTTTAAGTAACCTAACAAAATGGATGAAATCAATCAAATTCAACCTCAAATTTAAAAAAATGTGAAGGCAAGATATTTTTAAACCACAAGGGGAAATTTTTTCTCAAATAATACCTTTTTACTTTTTTATTTACCAAAGTGACTTACTGTTCAAAGTTTTGCCCAAAATGTCCCAATTTTTTTAAACTCGCTACACCGTGTAGCGATTTTAAAATTTTTCGTTTAAAATCGCTACACGGTGTAGCGATTTTAAATTTGTTAAAATTTATTTTAATATTTATGATATTTAAAAGAAAAAAAAAAACAAAATTTGAAATCGCTACACGAAGTAGCGATTTCAACTTTAAACCAAGCCAAAGTCCTTACACACACGTCCAACCAAAACAAACTGTAAAGATTGTACTTCGTTCCGTCCCACTTTAAATTACAAAATAATAATATAAAAATTAAATAGAAATATTATTTTTTTCATCTCAAATAAATATTTTAAAAAATGTACTTCTATAAATTTTTAAAATTATACTCTTCATTTGCCTCAAAAAATTAATATTATATTTTGAGACGAAGGCACTAACATTACAAACATTAATTTTAAAGGCGAATGAAGTAGTATTAATTTTTAAAATATTCATTGGGATGAAGGAAGTAATGCTCATTTTTTTGGGATAAAAAATGTAGTATTATTTTTTGGTTATTCATTTTGAGTCGAAAGTAATATTTATTTTTGAAACGAAGAATATAATTTTTTATAGAAGTACATTTTTTAAAATATTTATTTGATATGGAAAAAATAATATTTCTAGTTAATTTTTTTTATTAATATATAATTTTTATATTATTATTTTGTAATTTAAAGTGGGACGGAACGAAGTACATTCTTTAGTTTGTTTTGGTTGGACGTGTGTGTACAAACTTTGCTTGGTTTTAATTTGAAATCGCTACTTCGTGTAGCGATTTCAAATTTTTTTTTTTTTTAAATATCATAAATATTAAAATAAATTTTAACAAATTTAAAATCGCTACATCATGTAGCGATTTTAAACGGAAAATTTTATAATCGCTACACGGTGTAGCGAGTTTAAAAAAAGTGAAACATTTTTGGCAAAACTTTGAACAGTAAGTCATTTTGATAAATAAAAAAGTAAAAAGGTATTATTTGAGAAAAGTTTCCCACAAGGGGTGATACTGAAAGATCATATGCCCCTACGTTACACTACAAACTATATACTCCCTTCGTCCCAGTAATTAGTTCACTTTTTTTGGTTTGGCACGCAAATTAAGGGTGAAGAAAATGTTATGAGTGTAATAGTAAAATAGGAGAGAGAATGAGTGGAGGAAATAGTAAATTTGAAAAATGTTGTAAGTGTAATAGTAAAATAGGAGAGAGAATGAGTGGGTGGAATAATAAAGATTCTTTGCCAAAAAAGAAAAGGTGAAGCTTTAAATGAGACACCCAAAATGGCAAAAGGTAAAGTTATTAATGGGACGGAGGGAGTATTTTTTTATTGGGCGTCCGACTACAAAATACACACTTTTTAAAATGAAAATATTTTATTATTTTTATATTAATGAAATCCACATGTAATACTCACAAAACAATTCAATTATTATTCTCCATCGCACTTTATCTCTTATACCTCACTTTTCATATTATAATAAGTAATCCACTAATATTTTACTTAATTTCTATGCAAATAGTAAGTGAAACTTGTAATGTGACGGAGGAATTACTTCCTTTTTTTTCCCTACTCACACACACACACACACATGCACGCATAGAAGCGCCTAGGAGATAAATTTTAGGGAGAGAAAGTCTTTCCTCTAACTTTTGGGGAAATCGAACCCATGACCTTCAGGTTGAAAGCCATGAGCTCAAGTCAGCAGGCCAAATCCCCGTGTGCGGAGGAATTACTCCTTATCTATATTAGAGAGAGAGAGATAAATTCTAGGGAGAGAAAGTCTTCCCTCTAATTTTTGGGGGAATCGAACTCATGACCTTCAGGATGAAAGTCTTCCCTCTAACTTTTGGGGGAATCGAACCCATGACCTTCAGGTTGAAAACCATGAGCTCAAGCCAGCAGGCCAAATTCCCGTGTGTGCGGAGGAATTACTCCTTATCTACTCCCTCCGTCCCATAAGTCTTAAGAAAACTTTCCATTTTGGGCGTCCCATAAGTCTTAAGAATTTCCAAAATGGAAACCTTAAATCACTATTCTCTCCACTCATTCTCTCTCCTACATTATTTTAATACTCACAACACATTATAATTTACTATTCTCTCCATTCATTCTCTCTCCTATTTAATTTTTCACACTCACAACATTTCTTCCACTCATTCTCTCTCCTAATACTATAATAATACTCCCTCCGTCCCGTCCGAAAGGGCAATTTTGCCTCCTAGCACGGAAATTAAGAAATGAATAAGGAAAGTGATGTAAGAAAGAGAAAAAGGTTAAATGTTGTGAGTATGAAAAATTAAATAGGAGAGAGAATGAGTGGGAGGAATAGTTAGGAGAGAGAATGTTGTGAGTGTAAAAGTAAAGTATGAGAGAGAATGAGTGGGGTAGGAAGAGTATAAAAATCAAGGTTCTAAAAAGCGCTAGGCGGATGCTAGGCGGCGAAGCCGGGCCTAGCGCCTAGGCGGGGACTAGTCGGGGACTATTCGGGATTAGTCGGGATTAGTTGGGACCTAAGCGGGGCTTAGAACTAGGCATTGGAGAGGGGCCTAGCGCCTAGGCGGGGCCTAGGCGCCCTTAGGCGGGGTCTTTTAGAACACTGATAAAAATAATAAAAACTTTTCTTTTTGGGGTTGTGCCCTTTTAAATGGGATGTCCAAAAAGAAAATTTGTGCCCTTTCGAGCGAGACGGAGGGAGTATTACTTAATTCCCGTGCCAAATAGAATCTTCTTAAGCCTATTGGGACGGACGGAGTATATTAGAGAGAGAGAGAGAGAGATATGTCTTGGGTAAGTAGGGTAAGTACGAGATGTAAATAATTTAGTGACCAAAAAGGGTACTAAAGTCAGAAAAGGGAAAGAAAAAAAAAATTGGTGATATTAACGATAAAAAAAAAGAGAGAAATGTTTGTTGTGATCAACGATGTCGTAATCTGGAGCTTTCATGGCGGATCGTGCCAGTTATTGTTAAGTGTTTCTTAACCCCCCCTCTCTCTTCCTCTCTCTCTCTCTCTCTCTCTCTCTCCTAGCCCCTAGGCTGCTCTATCATCTGTTTACTCAAAAGAAAAAAAATGCACGAACTTCAACGACTTCAAAACCGTCTCCAAATCCAAATCTCTGAAGCCTTTCTTCTTCTTCTTCTCTAATTCATTTCTAGCTTTCTCTGCTTCGAATTCTCTCTCTGGTTCTTAACTACACTTCAATGGCGGTCAATTCCGGCGAAGAGGTACAATATACCTATTTCAAATATTACTTGATGTTTTTTTGCGGATTTAATCGTGTAGTTTTTATGATTCTCGAATCTAACCTGCATTTTACTATATTTATTTTTATTCTCATTCATCGATTGATTCGTCTAATTTATTGCTCGGTACAAATTTGAATCGGAGTTTTTCATTTTTCTAAATTTTTTCTTACCTGCATTTTGGAAAATGTGCATTTGGCGTACTGTGTACTTGTTGAAGTTTAGGAGAATGGATAATGTTTCGGCGAAGTTACTCCTTCACTATTAAATTACAGTAACTTTGATTTAATAACTTTTGGTTGATAAATCGGTTACTGTGGTGATGGACGATTAGGGGATTGGACATCGGAACAATGTATGTTCCTTAGTGGTGGTGGGCGCCGCGAATCAGAAACTACTAAATCCTTCCCAAAATGAATGTTAAGCTTTTACGAAAACAAAATGGACCTTCATTTTGGGACAGATGGATTATTTCAGTTGAAAATTTGGATAATAGATTAACGGCCATGACGTGAATTTGTTCCTCTTATAGTAATATTATGTTCTAGGAAAAACTATGAGCATGGTAAATTGACTGTAGGCTGTTAGCTATGTAATGACCGGTCAAATCCTGTATGATCCTGCCTCTTTCTTTTTTTCTTATCTTTTGTGTGTTTGTACTGTGGCTGTTTGACTTAAATATGCATTAGAAAGTTTATTATCGACAATCAGATAATTTTACTTACAATCCTGACATCTAGGGCAAGTCTTCATAACATAACCCTGATCGTGTAGGCTTGAAGACTGAAGAGTAACTAGTTTTTGTTTTGATGTAACTAATAGCATTGACCAAATTCAAATCTGGATATCTTCTTTGGCCTATTCTCTTATGCACTGAGATAAACTGATGATTTAACTTTCATGTGTTAGTTTAATCTTTCTGGTCATAATTTGTTATTACCTGCACCCTTTGGTTTGGAGATTCTCTGTTGGAAGGTGCCTTAGGGGATTGGGCTACCTTGTATGGGCGTGGGCTGACCGAATCCATATGCTTCCTTGTGCAATGAAGTCACTGCCAATTTTCCTTTTAATTGTCATCCTACTTGTATTCATGTTTATTGAAGTTTTTATTATTTACTTTTGGTGTTCTAACTGTAGGTCCTTGCCATTCGTTCTGCTTTGTGCCACATTGTAATGTTTGCAATGGGTGACATTTTTTATTTCTGACATCAGTTACCTTGAGAATTTCCTCTTTTCCTATACATATCTCTTTAATATTTTGCATTCTTGGATGTGAAAACACTTGAAAGGGAATGACCAAGATTCGGAGTGACTTTGATTAGATTTGAACTTGGATAGGGTTCATACTTTGAGTTGAAGTGCACAAAATTATGCACCTAGGCATGGAACTCAGGAGTTTTGATAGTTCATTTTGCTTATTTGTCTTTCTTTCTTTAGTTTCTTGCGTTCTTTGATTTAAAACACATGAAATTATGGCATGTACATGCATTAGGCAATTGACATTAGCAATATGAGAAGATACTATGTTCTCTATTTCTGCAGGACTATGATGCCTACAGCGTTGTAGTTTTGCCTGATGAAGGCACTGCTGGACCCCAGTATGAACCGCAGTCAGCTTTCTTGAGTCCTGTTGATGTTCCTGCACCACTTAAAACTCAGCTGCCCATAGACACTCAATCGAACAACCAAAACTACATCAACCTGGCAATGGAAAATGCAGTTGCTTATTCCTCATGCATCCCTGATGTAGATATTGAAAAGGGAAAGCCAGAGACAGCCAGAAGCACCGACGAATCTGCTGGGAATTTGAAGAATGAGGATCCAACATTTGTAAGTTGACAATATTCCCCCTGGGTTTATATAAATATGTATCATAACTTTCTGAACATTTTAGCTGTCTAGATCTTGGGGATGCACAAAAATAAATACAAACTTAGGATGCATGCTGAATGTGTTTAGGAATTTAACCTTTGTTGTAGAGAAGTTTTGAGTTTGTTTGATGTAATCTTAGAAATTTGGGAATTTTGGGTAATTATAGTATCTTGATATAGTATTATTTATAATAGCCCTACGAGAATTATGTTTATACAACTCTTAAAGATCAAAATGGGTGAAGCCACACAGGAGAAAGGGGGCCATGTTCTGTCCACCTCAGGAAGGGTGACTTCTTGGGTTCGTCTCCAAAACGACAAGAGCTTTACTGTAGTTTTATAGTATCTATCTCCTGTGATGGAGCAATTTTTCTAATATTTGCAAATAGAAGTCCCTTTTTCTAAGTAATGGGTATCCTTGTCAGGCATGCCAGCTTGCATTCTTGTTTGCCTTTAAACCCAAAATCATGGTTGTGATCCCAGCTGGAATAGCTGAATAGTAATGGGAATTGTCAGTTAGGCGTGCTCCTGCTATTTTGAACATTGTCAATCTCTTGTAAGCGTGAAGCATTTTTCATCCATCTTTTTCTTCTTTAGTCCACTCGGTACTCTGTGCAATCACATGATAAGTCATAGAAAGTGTTACTTTTCTCCAGATCAACTTGGTGAGCTAAAACTTGATTGACAATGAATTTATCAACAAGTTATTTATTTTGATTGCTCACTAGGCGTCATACCAAATAGCTCTGTGCTGTGATCATAACATCGATTCAACCCTCATCAAATTGCCACCACGCATATATTTTACATGTGTCGACATGGACTTCTACCCTAACAATTTCCGTTAAGTTGATGCCCAACTACCACGAAAAAAGTCATTTCACCTCTACCATGTGGTTGGACCACAGAGTTGGCCCCATACTAGCCCTTTACTTACAGAGTTGCCACCATACAAGTACTCATCAGATCATCTTTTACATTTTGTTGAATCTCAAGTAGCAGCTATTACCATTATTGAAGGTTTACTTGCTCAACTATTAGTCTAAAATGAAGGTAGACCATTGGCTTCTTGTACCAGTTGCATGTTAGAGGCTGTGGAAAAGTTATGATTCTGTTTTCCGTTGACATGTGGGTTATTTGCTTTTATGAAGTGTGGACAGAGCGTAAATCTAGGATATTTAGGATCACTCCTTAAATTTTTGATCTTCATGGCCTCTCTTTGGGCATCAGAGAAGGAGCATTTCATGGGGTCCCCTTTCTAATACCAAGAGGGATTGAACTGTGATTAGTATTCAGTTTAGGTTCTTTCTTTTGTATTTTTGCTTTTGTTGTGATGGAATTTTTCTATCTTTTTCGGATTCCTCTCCTTTTGATCTACTACAAGTCTTTTCTTATCAAATACTTGGAGGAAAAAAACGGACAAGCGAAGGAACGCCTGGTTCTTCTTTTCCTAGTTAGCATGGCATTTGCTGTTTTCTTGGCCACCTTGACATCCCTATGAGTAGGGTTCGTGAGTGCCTTATGCTCATATCCCCTATTTACTGTATTCGTACTCTATCATCCAGAAAAGGATGACATGATCCATTCTGCAAATAAAGTTGGTTTCAATTACCCTATTTGTCATTTTCTTCACTGCACCAGGCTGTATAGAGTGTTTCAAGCTGTAGTGTGTCCAGTTTTCTTTGTTTACTGCGATATCTGATTTTGGCTGAAGATCTACCATACGACTTTTATTTTTTTGCTGCCAATCAGTATTTACCTTTTTAATCTTTGAATCTGTCTCCCTTGGTTCATTCTACAGTCAGTCAAAGTCTTACACAGAATTTGAGAGCATATAACCTATGGTAATGGCAAAATGAAGTGAAGGACAAATCAACATGTAGATTTTCCATTAACATTCTGTCCCAAAGTGCATACATTATTTTCTCACAACCTAGGCTTTTAAGAATCAGCTATCTCAAACAGTCTTGTCAAAAAATAGTTTTCCAAAGTGAATATTGTAAGAAATTTCATCCCTTCAATCATATTTTTTCTCTTCATTATTCTGCTGATTCTAGACCTCAACTACTCAGTTCAGCCTCAGCCGTAGTCCCGACCACTTCAGGTCATCTACATGAGTCTTTTTTGCATTCAGTTTGATCATTCTTTTGGTTTGTGCATACAAAGTTTTACTCTTGCTGTTAGAATACCTAAGATAACCCTACTCCTTTGTGTGGGCTTAGTACCAGTTATGTAGGGGTATGACTAAGCATAACATGAACGGAGTTAGTTGTAGAAAAAACTTTACCATTACCAATTTATTAGTAAGAACATTTTATTACAAAAGAAGAACTTTAATGCCCTTCTTGTCAATCAAAAAAGAAGAACCTCCATGTTCTTGCCAACATTAATGATTCTATATCTTATTTTAACAATTTGGGAATATTTGAGATGACATCATTGTTCGGAAAATATATGTTTTAATGATCCTACATAGTTTCAGTGATTTAAATAATTTCTTGAAGTTACAGACTATCCCTGCAATGAAAGGAACCTTCTAATAATCTAAACAAGAGCCTAAAATTAAAAAAAAAAAAAAAAATCTACAAAAGAACAAATATTTGGACTAACTCAGTTGATCAATTGTCTCATCAACTGGTCCTAATTTTGATATGGTCATGAACATCAAGGACTCAAAAGCTTGTAGACTCTGCTTATTAAACAAGAAAAATATCGGCATACACATGTTATTACTATCCCTGTTCCCAGAGTATTTGTAGGTTGTTTCAATGCTTTTGGAATCTTCAATATTTAATGAGTATAATTTTTTAAGTTTAATACCTAATTAGCATTTGCAGAAATTACTGCAGAAAGAGATCAGCTTTGAAATGGGGGGAAAATACATGCAGCTGTTGATGAACCACAGCCTGGTGTTGCCCAAGTTCACTACTAGAGGTATATTACTCCTAAATTTTTCCTTACAGTTCCCTGAATTATTATCCTTATCCATGGAGTTAGTTGACACTGCTTAATTGATCCACCGAAACTGTCAAGTTATTTTTGCCCTTTTGACATCTATCATGTCCGTAATATATTGTGTAGCATTTAAAAGTTCAACAGGCAATTCAACCATCTTGGTTTTAACAATATTAACATAGAGTTACTAGTAAAGCTTTGGCGTTCCTTGATTTTTTTTTCGTAGGGAAGCATTATCATCGGGGTAACAAGAACCATTAACTGGAAGCATTGAATTTTCAAAAAGAGTCACCCATTTAAGGACAAAGATAAAAGAAATAAGTGTTTCTCATTTAGTTGCAGAACAACAATTCTATTAAAAGTATTAAAACATACTTCATCCCAAACTGCCAAAATTTTGAAAGAAAACGAGAAAGAATGGACTATCTAAGTACTTTTTGTAGCACATACATAAATATCCTTTATGATCATGTTATGTTACTAATAGTACAAACTAGGATGTGATAGATTTGTAAAATCACTAGAAATGGACACTCATTAAGGGACTATATGTGTGTGTGTGTCTGTGTGAAAATGGATCCTAATTTCGCAAGGTACAATTTGACCCCTTCATAAACTTGCATTAGCAAGAAGGAAAGGCATTCATAGATAAACCATGGGCATTATAAAAGTGTGGTCTATTCTTACACCTTGATGTTTGCATTATCATGATCCAAGCTCTTAAAACTTCTCAGGCTAGACCATAATATGAGTTCAACGTGAACAAATTTGCTTTCTTTTTAATATTCTGGTCATTCTCTCTCTTCTCATTTTTTCTTTAAATGAACAATAGAGAAATCTTCAGAAAGTGGGAAAGTGAAAAGAAAAGGTAGGACCCTAAACTGCATAGATTCGGGTCCTTGGTATAATACATGTAAATGACTGTTTTATCAGGAATTGACAAAGTCATTCCTTTATTTTGACAGATAAATCTGCAGCTGAGAGAGTTCTTGACGGGCCTAATAATAGATCGAGGAAATATAAGCGCTCTGCTTCCTTCAATTCATCCTTCAATTCAAGAAAAGTTGTTCTCCTGTTCTCAGTCATGTAAGTTCAAAACCCTCTCTTCTCAAGTTTCATTAAAGGTTTTAATCAGTTGCAGTAATTTGTAAAAAGGTTTGAGTTGTATTGAGTTGAATTAGCTTTCGACCCAGGCTAAAACTAAGTTATTCAAAGAAATATTAGAAATTTTCTTTATCGACATAAATAGTCTTATTAAATGAGTAACGGCCACCATAATCAGACTTTTAAGATGTTGCCATTTCACATTCAGCATGTTATTTAGCTGTTGAATGTTTGCATCATAATTGCCCTGTACATTATTCACCTTGCTGAGCGTTACTCTACATGCAAATTGGAATATACTGGTCACGACTCTGATAAGCATTCTCCATTTTTTGTGAGTCCTATTGATTGAGTATGAATCATGTTAAAACTCGAGAGATTCAGGTGGTTGTCATTCATTATTATTACCTCTGTCCCAAAATGAATGTCAAAAAAAAATTCAAATTTGTTTTTGTTTTTGTTACATTCATTTTGGGATGGAGGGGGAGTATGTCCTGATCTTATCTAGGACCTTTTGGTTTCTTTCATTTTTTGTACTTTCTTCCTTTGATGGATGTCTTTCATCTTTGTCATCTTTTTTCCACTTCAATTTAAATCTTCTTTTCACATCAAAAAAGTAACACTACAATAATATTTTTTTTGGTTGATGCCTGAACTATAGATTCTTTTTTGGTTGGCATGGATAAGTTGATTGTAGATATAATTACCATGCTCAATGTCAAACACATGATTTGAGAACGGAAATCAAAATGCAGCAGGAAGCCACCTTCAATTTGTACTTCTAGACCCTCATTTCATTAAAGCCTTTTCTTTGTGATGTGATGAAGGCAGTCTTCCACTTCTTTCTGTGGAATCACCCTCTTTGTCCTACACTACGTAGGTTTCAATACCACTGCCTTTATCAGAGAGGTATCAACCTCAAAGAAGAGTAGTAACTTTATATTCACACACACACTCACCACCACAGATTGAGGAAGAACCTGAAAGCTTGGTTGAATGAAGTACTTCCTCTATCCCAAAAATAAATGTCCAAAAAATTTCAAATTAGATTTTCATCAAGAGCATATTTTAAAAAAAATTGGACATTCATTTTGGGACGGAGGGAATATTATATTAGATGGTGCTGGTCCAAGTCTAATGCTCCCTGGGTTTGCTCTAGCTGTTTCCCATATAATAATGCATGACCGACTACTTTCTTACTTATGCTTAGAAATATGTGCTTATTATCCTATCCCGTAAAAAGGACTTCCCTCCAACCTGGAGAGGGCAAGGGCAAACCCCGGTGCGCCAAGCGCTCCCCGCCAAGCGGGGGTTGGGAGAGGGAACCATTTGCTAGAGTCTTCCCCTGACAATTGCCAAGAGGCTGTTCGCCAAGGTTCGAACCCGTGACCTTATGGTCACCAAAGGGGCAACTTAACCTGGAGAGAAGACGCTAAATTTCAATATTGCAGTCACATTTTGCTTACTTTCTCAGTGGTTAACAAGTTATGTTTCCTTTTCAGGTCGATTATGGGGACACTGATATTGATTTGCTTGACGCTGAGAGTGAGGCAGATTAGTGATGGGTCCATCGTCCATGCCTGAAAGCTTATTAAGTCTCCTTACTTCGGCTGCTTAATCTTTTACATTCAAGTCTCTCGTGGGATTTTGGGTGTCATTACTATCCATTAGGTTCGTGCTTATTGTTTTCATCTTTTTTTTCCCTCTGTATATAACTTCAGAAGCACAGATCACCTTTTTCATTTGACTCTCCCCTTTATTCAAATTTGATTTCAAGTCAATAATCAGTGAAAGTGTGCTTTTATTAGGATTTAGAAATGCTATCATAAGGAAGCATCAGTTTTGTTAAGATGATGAACATTGGAGAACATAAGATCAAAACCAGAACTTGATGCAAGTTAGAAAATACTAGCTCCGTACCAAAACGAGTGTTCATTTTTTGTTCTTGATCATGAACAAAAAAGGACATTCATTTTGCGAGGAGTTAGTAACATAGATAGAGACCATTTGAGATGAAAATATACTATACTACATCACTGTCAAATCTATTTCCGCCATCTTACATTTACGTTTTCAGCCTAAATAGATTCTACTGCAAAACTTGGTATGCAATATGGAAAACATATACTAGTATATGCCTATGACAAGCCTTTGGTAAGAGGAGAAAATCAACAAAAAGACCATACTGAGTAAAAAACAATAAAACAAAAAATCTACTGTGTCCACCTTGGTTCCTTGAAGAAAACACTGTCAGCTACATATACTACCTACCTCTGTCCCAAAATGAATGTCCGTCTTTTGGACATTCGTTTGGGACGGAGGTAGTATATGTAGAAGTTGGAAATATTTTGCCTAGTATATCCGAGAGAGTGAGAGAGAGAGAGCATTAAAAACACTTCCAACATATATACGGAAAATTGAGTTTCCCTAAATCTTCAGGAGCGAAAAACAATCTGCTTTCACCTCTCATCTTTTGCCAAACTGTGTAATGTCTAGCATGCACAGCCTCCACCTTGCTGCTCAGACATGGAAGCATTAATGGTAGGTTTTAAGTTAACATCAACCATATCTTCCTGTTTTGTGGAAGAAAGTGTCTCCATCCCCGGCAAGGCAGCAGCAATCTTCCTAAATAAAGGCTGGATTTTACATTAAAAAAATAATTAGTGCTTTACATAAATCAGATCATCGTCATAAACTTAGATAATAAAAAGATTAACATCGGCATAAAAAAATATTACAAATTTGAGCAAACTGCACCTTGATATTGAATCCAGCTTTAGCACTGGTCTCTATAAACATCACTCCAAACTCACGAGCTTTGCTATCTCCTTCTTCAATCGAAACTTGCCTGTATGTTCATAAGAATATGCCATATTAAAAAAAATCTCATGTCTGACAATTTTAAGCACCAATGAGAGTATATTGTTGATAGAACACAGACATGATGCTTGTGCACTCGATGACCATAAGCATATAAGGACAGCCAAAAAAAAATAGATGCAAGACAACGATGAGGGATTATTTATGGCTAGAATGCAAGAAGAGCCTACTTTATCAAAAATGGTTCAATCAACAATCAAATGTCCACCTTTTGTCAACAAGATCGGTTTTGTTCCCAACAAGGACTATAATAACATCGCTGCCTCGCTCGGTCCGTACTTCTTCTATCCACTTTGAAGTGTTCAAAAATGACTGTCGATCTGCACAGCAACAAGTTAGCATTGATAACTGTGTAAAGGAAAAGCAGGAAGCAATAGAAACCTGAATAAAATTTGAAAATTCGAAAAAATAATGTATTTATGATGCAGTTTACATCAGTTAGAAAAGTTGCAAAATGAGAAATCTAAATTCAAGCTAATTCATGAACAAAAAATTTACTGCAATAAAAGAATGGAGGAAATGCACATGACAAGTTACCATTGAAACTGTTTAAAGGTAAAACAGAAAACAATAGAAGACCTGAATATGATATGAGGAATAGTAAGAAGAATGGATTAACAATGCACTTTGCATCAGTTAAAAAGCTGCAATATGAGAATATCTATACCGCAGTCAAGAACAAAATATTTACTGCCGAATGCAATAAATGCGTACCAGTGAATTCACTCAGTAAGAGAGGAAATGCAGAATTGTGTTTTCTGCAGTTTTTTATGTCAACTGTGTTTACCTCATTAAATAATTTTCTATCAATATTATCTTCAGGTACTAGAAATTAAAACCAATCATAACCTCCAAAATAGCCTAAAATGCCCACTATACCGAGAGAATATTACATAATGCAGAAATTAGAAATAAATCAGCAAGGATTACTAACAAAATTGTGTAAAGATACTGCTACTCACTGGCAACATCATAAACAATCACTGCAACGGATGAATCTCTAATATAGCTTGGAATGAGACTCCTAAATCTCTCTTGCCCAGCCGTATCCCTGTTATGTTACGATCATAAATATAGAAAATAAAATAAACAATTGGAATTGAGTTATGAAAATGACCCATATTTGACGAGAAACAAGATGATTCATAAGCCAAATAGAACCTCAGAAAACATTTTAGGTAATAATTCCTCGAAGTCATCTAAATATACATTCTGTGTAATTTTCCAGCAAAATGAAGCCAAGATTCAGCAGAGCATTACGAAGGAAATGCTACATGTAGTAGCAAGTGATGCTGTATCAAATCTCTTGTTCACAACAAATTTCTTTTCAAATTTCATTAGGGCCTATTTTCTCTTCAGGATCTAGTCATTTCAAATGAATATTACTACAAGCAAAATGGTATATGTGCAAGAATGTAACTCAACACATGCTTATTTGAGAAAGAAGATACAAACGAAAACCTACCAAAGCTGTAACCGAACTGTTCTATCTTCAAGATACATTGTTTTTGACAAGAAGTCAATGCCAATAGTGGCCTGCAATTCATTATGCAAACAGATAAGTATCTTAACAGATTGATTTAAAAAAAATGTCGCTATCAAGTTACTGCAAGAACAAAATCTAAGCATTGTGCCGAATGCCAACTGAATTTGTATCAAACACAAAATTACACACAGGATAATGAAAAAGCAGCCCAGTGAATCCTCTTCGCAACCAACTCTTGTACTCCAATATAAATAATTGCTTTAATTTCAGTAATAAGCCTATTCAAATACAACATAACAATAAAATACTACAGCCTTCTTTTAATGAAGGGTATCACAAATTTTTGTGCATAGGATATGGGATAGTATGCTGCGAGGGAATGCTTAAGTACAAAACTAGCATTTGCACAAATTAACTATCCTTATCTAGAACTATCCTACGGGAGCCAAATCATGTTCTCCGAAACAATGCTTTAGCAAAATAAATAATACCTAAAATACGAGAAAACAAAACAAAACAGACTAACTGTATCGAAAAATGTAGTTCTTGGATCAGTTTTGCATATTATGCTGGCTCTGCACACATCAGTTTCTTTGTAATGATAATTTGAAGGATAATGCATGTAATGGTTAGAACATTAAGCTCACTGAAATAACTTTTTGTATAGAGCAATGTATTTGGAAACAATTAGATCACAGAAGATCCTATTTCAAGCAAGCCTGGTCTGTTCCTTCAAAATAGGATTTTATTCATCATTTTTCCATTTGAGGACAAATCAAATCAAAACAAACATCATATTTAACTTGTGACAATAATCCAATTCCAGCTTACTGTGATGAACCTTACAAATTTCCACATTCTTAATAGATAGTCAACAATTTGACCTGGTTGTAACAATCATCCGATGACATAATAAAGCAAAACAGAATAATCTCCATAATCAATGAATGATATGGAGAATTACAATTTACAACCATGATTCCAAATGAAACACCTATAATTTCGATCAAAAGCATCTCATCTAATCAAATATAGAAAACAAAAACATCATATAAGAAGAAATTAAATAACTGTTGCGATAGATCATAACAAAATAGAAGAAAGCGGAATTGGTTGAGATACCTGATAGGTAGTGTCGAATTTGTCATACATGAAGCGAGTAATGATGCTGGTTTTGCCGACTGATTGATCGCCTAAGAAAACCAATTTGTATTTGGCCAGAGGTGAGACGACCGCCATTTTTGTTGTGAGATTGAATGAATGAATGAGTTCTCCCACCACCCCCTCGGCTCTGATTAGATCTGAGAAATGAAGAAATTTGTTTTGTGTGAAATGTGAAGACAGAGAATTCCGGAGGAGAGAGAGAGAAACTCAAATGTAGGAGAGAGAGAGAGGAGGAGGGTGTTTTGATTTTTCAATGAACTTTCCTTTTATATATAGTTGGAGAGAAACCGCCAACCTTACGACGAAGACGGCAATCAGACTTTTTTTTCCCATGTGCTCTCTTCTTCGTTCGTGCGACCCATCTTTCCCTTCCCATTTTCAAAACTTATTTTTCAAAAATAAATAAATAAAATATTGTATTTTTAATCCATAAATTAATCTAAATACTTATTCTATTTTTTGTCTAAAAATTCTTTAAATTAATCTAAATACTTATTCTATTTTAGTGAATTAATATATGCTAGGGAAATAATATTTAAGGATATAGGTATATTTGTCTATTTGGTACTTCCTTATTACTTGATAAATTAAAAAAAAAACGACATATATTTTGAATAAGATAAATTATGATAAGCTAATCGTAAGTGTGAGTGTTTCACGTGTTTTTAGTAAGGATGGTTTCTAATTATTAGAATTTGTATCTTTCTTATTTTTAGAATATATTTGTAAATATCTTATTAAGTTTATTTAGTTGTGATTGTTTATGGACTAACATATTAATTAGTTTCCTTATTTTAGTGTATTTTTCGTTATTTGGTAGGTATCTCTCATACAAGGAAGCTTCTATATTTAGTATTTTGATAGTCTTGTTGGCTTGTGTATATGATATTTATCAAATCTTGGTTTTGATCAGAAAGCTACAAATCAGGGGGAGATTGTAAGTTGTATCTTTGGTTATTTGGCAGGTATCTCTCACACAAGGAAAGAGTCCATTGAACGGTATAAACCGAGATACGAACTTGGACTAGTCCGGGCAAGGCCCAAGTGGATTGGGCCCTAAACATAATCCTAAGTATGATGTACGAGGAGTGGAATGGGCTTTCTCTACCTTCCTCGAACCAAGCTTTCTCGTCATTCCCCTAGGTCGACCTAGACTTAGTAGGCGAAATGACTAAGTCTCAAGTACGAGGATACCTCCCTCCAAGTACGAAGTAACCTCCCTACAAGTACGAGGAGACCTCCCTCCAAGTACGAGGTGAGCTCCCTTGACGATGAGGTGACCTCCCTCCAAGTACGAGGTGAGCTCCCTTGACGACGAGGTGACCTCCCTCCAAGTACGGAGAGACCTCCCTCCAAGTACGAGGTGAGCTCCCTTGAGGACGAGGAGACCTCCCTCCAAGGACGAGGTGACCTCCCTTGACGACGAGGACGAGGTCCGACCTCGGTTATGATATCATCACGACGGGCTCCTCTTATTTCTCATTCATTTTCCGGCTCATCATGGACCGAGATGGCCATGAATGACGAGGAGAGGAATATTCGCACCTCGGCATACCAGCACATGACGAGGAAAGAAATGTTTGCCTCTCGTCTCTCATTGCTCTTCAGCTCTTCATTCCTTCCCCGGCTCATCATGGACCGAGATGGCCATGAATGACGAGGAGAGGAATATTCGCACCTCGGCATACTAGCATATGACGAGGAGAGGAATTCCTGCATCTCGGCTTTCCGACAGAGCTAACCTTGTAATCCTATTTCAACAAGGACTAAGCAGTTATAATCCAATCAGGATTGTACCCTCCTATATCAATTCAAGTCAAGCAAGGACTCTCTAACAGATATAATCCTCCTAGGATTATACCTTATCTCTTTACAGTCCAAGTTCAACATGAATTCTGTCAATCCATCACTATAAATACAAGCCAATATTTCCATATTCTGGTACGTTACTTTTAATTTGCCGAAACTCTGTCAAATTATTCTCTCACTACAAACCGTGAACTTACTCTCACGCCAGAGGGCCTTCGCCGGTGAAGCCCCGGCTTAGTTTACGTGTTTTGTCTTATTTTCAGGCTAAGCAATCGTCGGAGCACATCCGATCGCTTGGATTTGGGCTGATTCGACATTTTGGCATCATCATCCATGATAAGGAAAGATTGCTTTGATTGACTAAGGAAGGTAGAAGTCTAATTGTGAAAGATCTTCTCAATCAAATTGCCTCCTACTAACAAGGACTCCTTTCACTATATATTAGAGCTGAACGGCTCTTTAATCCTCACGGTTTTTGTGCTTTAAAATCTCTGAATTCCCAAAGAATCATAGAGTTTTAGTGTGAGATTAATTTGGTTATTTAGATTTTTTTGTTCTTCTCTTAGTCTAGTTCGTGTAACTGATTCATATTTTGATTTAATAAGAGAAGCCTTTTATACTCTACAACAAGTTGCTGTAGATGAGTGTTTAAATTCGTGTTCTTCTTTGTTTAAATTTGTTTTTTCCACTGCTTTAGTACTGGTGCTAGTGTTGGTGCTATCACACCAGGATTCACACCAGATTCAGTTGTGTTCAATTGTCGATCTTAGCTACTCGATTTCTTTCAATTGGTATCAGAGCTCCACTCGACTTCACTGAGTGAGATCCAGAAAGAGTAGCCATTATGGAAGGACACTTGAACCAATACCGTCCTCCTGTTTTAGATGGTACAAACTATGCTCTATGGAAATCTAAGATGCATTTTTACATCAAAGCAATTGATGAGAGGGCGTAACTTAGTATTATTGTCTCATGGTCTCCTTCTAAGGTTGAAAGTAAGAATGTAGTGGGTGAAACCTCTGAAAAATCCTACAAACTTAAACCTGAGGAAGACTGGACTACAGCAGAAATTACCCTTGCTAATTATAATTCTAGAGCTCTAGGTGCTATATCAAGTCATGTTGATGAACACATGTTTCGCCTAGTAATTAATCAGGATGTAGCAAAAATAGCTTGGGATATTTTACAAGGTTATTGTGAAGGTGATGATGTGTAAAGGCTACTAGGTTGAGAATTCTTGTGATCAAGTTTGAAAATTTGAGGATGAATGAGATTGAAGATATTAAAAGCTATTCAGCTAAATTGAGAGATATCTCAATTTAGTGTTTAAATTTGTGCTTTAAAATCTCTGAATTCCCAAAGAATCATAGAGTTTTAGTGTGAGAGATTAATTTGGTTATTTAGTTATTTTTGTTCTTCTCTTAGTCTAGTTCGTGTAACTGATTCATATTTTGATTTAGTAAGAGAAGTCTTTTATTATCTACAGCAAGTTGAAGTAGATGAGTGTTTAAATTTGTATTCTTCTTTGTTTAAATCAGTTTTTTTCGTTGCTTTAATAATGGTGCTAGTGCTGGTGCTATCACACCAGGACTCACAACATATTCTGTTGTGTTCAATTGTCGATCCTAGCTATTCGATTTCTTTCGAATTGACTTTGTGCAAAATGTCTCATTTTATAGGTTATTATTATTTTTATCCCAAAATAAAAAGTTACTTTTGCAGGATCGTACAATTTAATGTATAAGAATTGATTATATTATTAAAATATTTAGTCTCATTGCAAATAAGTATTTACAAGATTTAGACTAGTGAAGTAGTGATACAAGATTGAATGACAGTTTGATAGTCGTTTGATCATTTTTGAGGGGTTTGATCCTCTCCGTTTGCCTACTTTCGCCGACAAAGACCATCAATTTGAAGGAAGAAGATTAAATCTAGACCGCACATTTCACCTGATTGTATTGTAGTTGAATGTCATGCACTCCCAATCCGTAGTTAATTTTTTTTTCACTACTTACACACACACATGCACGCACAGAAGCGCCTAAGAAATAAATCCTAGGGAGAGAAAGTCTTCCCTCTAACTTTTGGAGGGATCGAACCCATAACTTTCAGGTTGGAAGCCATGAACTCTGTATTAATATTAATAAGGGCAAGAATGTGAAATTTATATGCTTTCTATTGTGGATTAGATTATTCACAACAGATAAAGGTGTTTTTTTTTTTAATGAAAAAAATGTAAATTTGAATGAAAGATTTAGCACTGAAATCTATCGGTGGTTTGTTACCCTTATATTATTATGAAATTTAGGCAATGAGTTCAGAATTCAAATCTCTTAAAAAGAACAAGAGGCAGATAAGTTGTTGGTTAGCAAAATTTTATCTGAATAAAGAAATAAATAAATAAGTAAGCCACTTTCAGACTTTTTTTCTAAGTTAGATAACAAAATAGTATTCTCTTTTCTTACTCTTACAAACTACACACACGTACTATTTGGACGTTAATTAAGAAAAAATATTAATAAAATAGATGTTTTGAGTAAAATAAAGTATGAGAGAAAAAGTGGACAGAAAGTAATAAAATATTTCAATTTTAAAAAATATTTAATTTATAGTGAGATGTATATGAGGAAAATGTGTAGTTTGTAGTGGGATAGTGTAAGTATTTCATAGCCATATTTGGGAGATGCATGCGATTTCCCGCCACCTTTTGGCTATTGATTCCGCATATTGAAATTGAGAGTTAAAATAATGGGCAAATTGCAATTTAGTTACCTATGCTTGTGTTACTGTTGCAATTTGATTTTCAACATTGAAAAAGTTGTAATCTGATTTCTAACATTGACATTTTGTTGCTAATTGATGAAAAAATTAACGAAATGATAGTTTTTTGACAAAATCAAGTTATGCGCCATGCACTTGAATTTTAAGAATCATAATGGTCATTTCATATTCATTTCAAGCCCAACACCACCGACCACTACCACTATTAGCACTATAGTCACCCCCACTCACTAATTTACGTGTATTTTTAATTAATTTATATTTTTGAATCTTTTTTTTTTCGTCAACCAAGTGTTACAAAGTTACATCATTTTGATGTTAAAAAGCAATTTATTCTTTTTCCCCCTTCGAAATGATTAGCATGCCCTTTAAAAAGTTATTTACATGGCAAATAACTTTAATTCCGTCAAAAAATTAACAATTTGTTAGTTTTTATATCAATTTGCAATAAATGTCAATGTTAGAAATCGACTTGCAACTTTTTCAATATCGAGAACCAAATTACAAAATTGGTACAAACATATTTAACAAAATTACAAACATAGTTAACAAAATTGCAATTTATCCTAAAATAATTTATACCAGTTTGTGCACGTAGCCATCATTAGATTTCTTAGGATATAAACTGGCGAATTGGTACAAAATATTTAGACTAAAAAATTGGAGACTTCTTTAGAGATTAGATTTTATATGACACATTTTATTTACTTTCTCAGTCATAAGTACTAAAATGTTTGTTCCATTTAATTTTTTTATTGAATTTTGATCACAAATTTATGAGATATTAATTATGTTCATGAAATTCTAAAAGTTATTGTTGATAATATTATTAATGATGAATCAATAGAAATTTTTAGAATTTCATGAACATAATTAAATTGCCATTTATAAATCAAGTGGGTGAAAAGTAGATACTCCCTCCGTCCCACCCGAATTTGGACAAAGTTACTTTACACGGAGATTAAGAAATAACAATAAGATAATAAAAATGTGTGGTAAAAAATGAAGAGAGAGAATGAGTGGAGTTAATAGTGGTTGGTTGAATAAATTGTATGGTGGAGAATGAGTGGAGTTAATGAGTGAGTGGGATATGCCCATTTTTTTATTATTATAAACTTTCCTTTTTGGGTTGTCCAAATTCGGATGGGACGCCCAAAAAAAAAATTTGTTCAAATTCGGATGGGACGGAGGGAGTATGTAAATACCAAACCCCTCTTCCATCACAAACTTTTATCACCTTCAGCTTTTGAGATTGCGCCTTAGAGAGAGAAAATATCCACTGCTTCCTTAAGCTCTTCCGTGCTAGATTTTCCAATACCCGCTTGATTTCAATCTGCAAATTGGGAGATGTGAAAAGGGTCACAATTAAGTCAAAAGAGTGAGATTGTAAGAACACAGTGTGTGTGTGTGTGTGAGAGAGAGAGAGAGAGAGAGAGAGAGAGAGAGAGAGAGAGAAACCTTGGTAGCGGAGGCGATGGTTTTGAGGGAAATTTGAGTAATACTGGAGAAAGATGAGGGCATTAAAAGCTTAATGGGAAGGTTGGCTAAGTTTACTACTCTTCTGCCTATTCTGCTCCCCATGTTTGATCTCTCTCTCACTGGTTTCTCTTCTTCTTCTTCGCAGGCGATTTTTTTTTTTTTTCTTTCTCCTTTTTTCTTAAGAAGGGGATCAACACATTTCACCGCTCCCTCTTGATGCATTTCACAGAGGCGCCTAGCTATGCTAGGGAGGGCAATGTCATTCCCTCTAACCACTGGTGGGAGAATCAAACTCATTGATTTGCTGTAATGGAGAGAGAGAGAGAGAGAGCAAATGGGTTTGGATTTGGGCCTTGGGCTAATATGAGAATGCTCTTATTCACTTAGTGGGCTGTGCTTTCATTTTTTTTTAAACAAACTACTCCCTTTCTCTCAAGAAAGTTAAAAAAAAAAAAAAATCAAATTTGCTATTTATCAAAAGTAATTTAAAATTTTATTAGACATTTATTTTAAGATGAAAAATTACTATTGGTTAAATATAAATTTAAAATTTTATTGAACATTAATTTTGTGACGAGGAAATATCTATTTTATTAGTGGTTTATCTAGCAGCGCTATGACCATAAACATCACATCATCAGCAATTTTGGTTCACTTGTTTTTCATCATTTTGGTCTACTCCCTCCGTCCCGGAGATCTTAAGAAAAATACTTAATTAAGAATATTATTATAAGATTTAGGAGAGAGAATGAGACGTGTTGTAGTGTGAAAAATTAAAATGGAGAGAGAATCTTTACTGAATTCCTAGAGAATGTTCTCCTAAAAGTAAAGTTTTAATAATAAGTAGGAAGAGTATAAAATTAATAAAAACTTTCTATTTTGGGATTTCTTAAGATATAATACGCCCAAAATTTACGTGAAAAGTCAAACCGAACACATAGGTCGGGGACGGAGGGAGTATCTTTTAAGGTTTTTAGTTATTTTATTTCTTAAATAATAACGTAAAATCAGTGTTTTGACAATCTTCCCTTAAAGTTCATTTATTATTAGAAAAATAAAACATTACTTACATATCTACTTTTCACCCACTTGATTTATAAATGGACAATTTTATCCTTTACTCACTACTATTCTTGATCCAATTTTATCTTAATTTCTTAATAAGCGTGCAAAATCAAACTAAAAATATTAAACCAAGACACGGAGGAAATATTATTCTTAACAAAATTCTAACCCTTTACAGAGTTGTTCCTTATCCATTGCAGCAGATGTCACTCCATCTCTTAAGTGTAACAGTTTAATTATCAATTAAGAAATATTTTTTATTTATTTATACATTGTTTATATCATTTTTAAAAGGAAAAATACGATACATAATTTGAAAAAAAGAAAGAAATATTACACTTGGGCTCTGTTTGTTTAGCGTAAAACATTTTCCGAAAAATGATTTCCGACAAAATGTTTTCCGGAAAATGAAAATGTTTTCCGGAAAATAAGATAAAAATGAAGTTTTCGTCATTTTCTAGTGCGAAACAAACACCGGAAAATGAGGAAAATATTTTTCGGAAAACATTTTCTGCCAAACAAACGGAGCCTTAATGGGCGTACAAAAAGTATTACACTTATTATGGGAGGTAAGACAAAGAAAATGATATAATCACACTAATGATGCGGCTTTTGGTTGCATATAAATCAACTCTCCCCAATGAGGGGAGGGAAAATACAAACAATTCAAACATAGATACTGTAGTGTTCTTCATTTCTACCAGGGAGGCAGTAATCCAAGTAACTTTACAAACTCGGCATACGAAAACATCGTAATCCTTCCTATATCTCAGATCGATAGTAAGGTCCTCCCGACTACAAAATCAGTATTTTACTGAGGGGGTCAAAACAAATGCAGTACCCCCGTTAACTTATGCTTCCTTCTTCTTATCACGGTATGGGTACTTCTGGTATATTGAAATGCTGATCATTACGAGTGGTAGTGACAGAAGGCAGAAAATTGATGGTGGCTTTCCGTCAAAAAGGAACTGTAACAGGGCTGTCACGAGGAGTGCAGACACAATCACAAATCCCTGCATTTAACAAATAAGAGGAAATGCTTATTACAAAACTACCAAAACAATGAAATATGGCATTGATAATTATAGAGAACTCTGACTCACTAGGTAGGTGATTATAGCTTTACTAGTAAAAGCCCGTGTCCGAGGACACGTGTTTTTTTTTTAATTTAAAAAAAAAAAAATTAAAGGGCAAAATGGGAAAGGGACAACTTAGTGAGGGCAAAATGGAAAATTTGACATTTGAAACTGTTCACACAACTGTTCATAGTACCGGTGTGTTTTATACTATAGATTATTCAGTAAATCAAGTACAATGGGGTTTTATTGAGAGAAGGGAAGTTTCTACAAAATGTAACTTATAAACAAAAGTTTAAAAGGGGTTGGGATTCAAATCAATCAGAAGCAAGAAGAAGTTTCTCCTTAGTTTGTGGTTGGGTTCTTCTAATCCTCTTTCCTGGTCTTAAATTAAAGGAGTATATGGGAAAGTTAATAAAGCTTACCTTTCGTACACCACCAGCATATGATGTCACTAGACCCACAAGAATTCCACCAAAAGCGTTACACATAATAGGGATCTGAAACAGAGTAAAAGTTATACGTCAGAAAGATAAATGTAAAAGCAAATACCTTCGGGATTCGTCAATATGACCCTTAAACATAATAACTAGAACCATCCTTTTGTCGGCTGAGAACATTATAAGCATTTGCTGTTCCTAGAAGGAGAGCAGTGGAAGATGAAAAAAAAGTCAAGGTGCTAAAGAAAACGGAAGCACATGAAACGTTATAATTCTATTATAGTAGGCCAGAAGAGGTGAGTTTTTCAAGTTTCAAACTTGACCAAATAACTGATGGCCAACCTAGCAAATTTCAAAATAACTCAAAATATCATCAATCTTGCCACCTCTGCCCCAAAATGAATGACCAAAAATTGTTCAAATTTGCTTGATCAAGAGCAAATTTGAAATGTTTTTGGTCATTCATTTTGGGACAGAGGGAGTAGTAAAGATGTTTACCATAGTAAGTGGAGTCCACCCATAGAAAAATCCATGTGATTTGATAGCTTCTCCATCTGGAGACTTGGACATACTTGCCAACAAGCACAGGCTACCAACTATAGACATCTCTACAGTCATCAAGTGTGATGGGTGTTTTTTAACCTGTGATTGCAAAAAAAAAAAAGAAATGGAAAAGTTAATATAGCCAATTATTTTTAGCCATTTGTAGAAACAAGCAACTTCGGCTTACCTGAGATGCCCATTGGCAAAGTGCAGAAGCAAGACCTGAGAGTACAGAAGCTACCAAGACTGGGACAATTCCGTAGAGGAAAATATCATCAGGTTTGTCACTACTTGAACCTTTACTAGAACCTTTACTAGAGCCTTCACCAATGCTCAACAGAACAGCTGCAATTATCAGTAAGAAGAGAGCACCGATTTGTTGAATGGACTGTCTCTGTCTGCATTTTTAAAAGAAATCTTTCAAGGAAAAGTTAGCAGATTTAAATACTCATGAAATCAAAATAAGGGAAAGGCGCAAAAGATCACATCGGACAGAAACTTGCATTTCAAAACAGAGACATGAAACATCATGAACTGAATGAATTCATATAATAAGTATGAGGACAGAAAGAGCAGAGGGCCGGTACAAGCCAACAAGCATTGCAAACTCTTCCACTGGCTTTTTATCTAAGTTTGGGTATAAATCATTATTTTGTTGGCAATGGAGAGTTTTCGTACAAATGGCGAGATAAAGTGCCAAGAAAATGGGGAATATCCAATCTTATAATGTAAAACAGACTGAGTAGTAGTTAGTTTCCAAACCCATTAATGCCACATAGATAGAAAGAGCATTGTTTAGAACTACACATGTAACTAGACCCAATGCCGGTAAACCTAGTCTTAAGCTCCAGTGAGTTTGTCTAACAAACAATGAACCTCTAAATGAAGCTCCGGATAATGTAGACTTAAGTGACCTAGCGACTATAATGATCACAGTCAGGTGATTTCCCAATTAGAAGGATCAACTGAACATCATATATGTGTAATGATGCAATTCTGACAAACAGATTTACCAGCTATGCTTAAAATGCAACATGAACATACCTCAATATGATAAACGTAAAGAAAGCTGTGAAAATTAGCTTTGTCTGGTTCAATATAGAGAACGTAAGCGAATCAAGGTTTTTGTACGCGATTTGCAACAGACTATTTTGCAGAGCATAAATAGCTGCTGGCAATCCTGATGCAGTTAGTGAGCCAATCAAAGTCCATTCCTTGAACCGTTTCTTCAGAGTACCTTCTTTTGCTATGAGCATAGCAGCGCAAATAACCTGTGACAGCATTATGTGAATAAAAATATTAATAAGACTGTCAGAAGTATATAGTGAACCAGCAGACCTACCTTCGCTGTCTCACATGACAATACAGATGTAGTCACAATCACTTCTCGCCTGCAGGAACAATAATCAGAGAAATGGTATCTTAAGTTCCATTACTCACGGTTATAGATTGCACACAAGCATATTACAGAATGTAACATATGACTAGTTCTTCAGTTCCATGCAAGGTCTCAGCTGATGAAAATGGACTAAACGCAGATAAAAACTAGTCCACTCACAATATAGGGATGCTAGCAAATAACTAGCTGCCACATCTAGGAACGATTCAGCAAAGAATTTATGAAATATCAACTTATATTGGCAAATGCAGTAGTCAAAACACCTTTGTATATCCAAAAGTGCACCTATAATATTCCTCTTCTGACCTAAGTAGAAGTTATAGTGGAACAAAAGAATCTAAAAAATAATGATTTCCTACCTTCCTTAGCAGCCTCAGAGAGTGAATGACCAATAGAAAATGCATGTAAGTGCTACCAAACTGATTTGATCCGTCTTAAACAGCTTCCGTCCTCACTTTTCTTTTTCCAAGCAAATGTTCCTAATCTTATATTCCTAATAAGTATATACTAGAGTTTAGGTTTTAAATATTGGCTTTTTGGTGATGTAGCTCTCTTGTCTCTACGATAGCCTATATAAAGGGTTATTTGTGGGACCCATTATGACGCACAAAACAATGTAAGACTTTAGTTATCCTTCATTTCTCTCCTACCCCTTTATGACGCACAAAACAATGTAAGACTTTAGTTATCCTTCATTTCTCTCCTAACCCACCCCCTATTTCCTTTTGCTTATTCATTGTTTTCTCTCGTATGAAATCAGTTCTCTTGCTCTATCAACTCCAAGACCAATGAGATATATAAGTTAAGTTGCCTTTTTGGTGCCAAAGTGCTATCATGCAAACTATTTTACGCTGTGACAGCCTTTTCTCTATCATACCACCCATATCGGTACTTCTCTATCAAAGACTAGTTCTTCCTTTGTCGTTGCTTCCATCTTGCCCCAATTATCCATGCAATCATATACCCTTCCTATGCTACCCTAACTAGTCCTTTTCTTCAATACGGACTGCCTGGCTGGACTGCCGTCTTTTCCAGCTCAGACACTACAATTTTCAACTCACTTCCTCGTTCATCAACTTGATTACAGTTTTTGATTTTATTTTTTATACTACCTTGAATTATGTGGAGGTGCTTGTAAATAAAGATGCACATATATACTCCCTCAGTCCAGTAGAAGAGTAACAACCGACTAAACAAGCAAGTTAAGAAAATTGTTTGACAATTGACAGATTCTCTAAATTACTCCTCACAACATTTGAATTTAAACTAGGAGACTATTTAAATTCATTTTAGCCAGAAAATGAAGGATTAGTTAATTAGTTGTAAACAAAGTTCCCTAAAGAAGAAATGTTACTCGTCTATGGGACGACCTAAAAAGGAAAACACACTTCTTTTATTGAGATGGAGGGGATATTTTTTATTGGACACGCTAGAAATCCCCAACTTCCAAACCCAACCTAGAGGCAATGCATGTTGAATGGTGAATTGTGAGCCCCTTGTTAAGTGATTTGATATCTAACCAATCACATGCACTGTCATGTGGTTAAGATGGAAAGTTGAGATCTCTAGCATTACCCATACCAGTAGACATATAATCTTGCATAGAGGAAAAAGCTACATGGGAAGTGAGAAGAAAGCCAGCTAAAGAAAATCAAAGAAGAGGAAACCAAGAACTAATGAAAGCAAAACAGTCTGCCAATCCATAAAAGTGTGAGTGAGAATGACCTCATGGAATGCCCTAATACCCAACATTTATACCAAAGCAAGAAAAGAAAGGCAGGCATGATTCCATATAAGGGAAGACCATGGCTGATGATGGAACTCCGCGAGTTCCTTTCCACCCACAACCCACAAGACCGTAGAATTTCCCTTCTAGCAATCACCGAAATCTCTTACCCAAAAGAAGAGAGCTACAAATTCAAATATATTCAAGTCCTGACAAGTCTCACAGAAATCCCCAAACTATATACCGGGACAATGATGAAAAAGATGACAATGAAACTCAGGCTGATGTTAAACATAAAAAGTACTCTGAAGAGAATTTCTTAAAGATTCTTCGCTACTGCAAATTAATTAGCATTGGGCTAAATAAGTGCCACACACCAAACAAAGTAGTAGTAATAATAATAATAAAAATAATAATAATAACAATAATAATAACAACAATAACAATAATAATAATAATAATAAAAATAATAATAATAACAATAATAATAACAACAATAACAATAATAATAATAATAATAATAACAACAATAATAATTAATTATTTAATTAATTAATAATCCTTTGATCTCAAATAGAACCTTGGCTTTACAGATTAGAGGAGCAAGAGGGAAGGAGGAGGGTGGAGAAGATGTAATAACAGAACCGTAAAGTTTTGCAATATATTAGTTAGAGGACTCTACTAACATTAGATGCATTTAATGAATTAACCTGAAAAGAGCACCAAGGAGATCTGCGAACTCCACAACATTTCTATCACTAAAAATAAAATATTCTAAGAAAAGGGCATGTCCGGAAACCATAAATAGGCAAGAGGGACTCTAGCGCAAACAACAATCCAAATAATTAAGGAAACAAACAACCAATGATTACTCTCCTACTTAGGGTTCCTCCCGAATCCAATAAGAGAACCAACCCGAGCCAGAAGAGGCACCAGGGGGAGCAACAAACAACCGCTAAATAAATTTCCAGAGATATTTATGAGAAACCAAAGTTCATCTCTGACAATTTGCTGATTGTCTAACTTGCTCCATATCCTTTTAGGTTTCATCTAGTAAGCCTCAAATTCTCAATTTTCTCATGCTGTTCCCATATCACTAGAATGGTTAGATAGCTCCCAACTTTAAACCATCATTACTGTGAATAGTGTTATGTTTTACAAGGACAACCTAAGGCATCTTATCAGAAAAAAAGGACAATTTAAGGCAATGCAGACCTTTAGTTTCCCTCTTTTCTCCTTTACAATTCATATTCTTTAGCTTTCAAAAAATTCTGCCTTGGCATACTCAGAACTTCAAATTTCCTTCACATGAAAGTTATTGTGTGGATGTTACAATTACACCTTCCACAGCAAATCAAACACAGTCCACCAAAATCATGTCCATAAAGAGTACTAAATCTAGCAACAATCCCAAACAAACTACAAATCCAGGTGTCAATAAAATATCGCATTAATGATTCATAACGAAAATTAACAATGCCCACATTTTTGTTACACAAAAATATCTTAAATCAGTTCATAATTTTACCATTTTGGGAAATACAATCAAATATTAAACAAGTGTCACGGTAATTCATGCTACCTCAAAAAAAATCATGATAACAATATCAATTACAATGTTTGTACGCATAAGTTAATAACAATGTCATACAATTTTGATCATAGCCAAGATATATAATCTGTTTCGTTCATGAACCATGATCACATTACTCAAACTTCTAACCAAATCAACATTCATCCCTAAACCTCAATTTCAAATCCCGATTGTGCAAAACGCATAACAAATTCCGCCGATTATCAATTAAACATGAAATTTGAATAAATTAGCCAAATGAGCACCAGAACTAAGCAATCATGAAATCAAAAATGCATACAAGAGTGAAATGGAAGGAAACCTGATGAAACGTTTGGAAATGAGTGGCTGAGCACCATATTGAAGAGTGAGGAGCAGCGAATACAGCCCGACTTTTGTGCTTGTGGTTTCCGGGCTAGGTTTTGAACTCGAAACTTTAGGTTTGTTGGTCGCCATTAATGGGCGACCTTGGAGAGAGAATGATAAGGGCTTCTTCCTTTCTTCTTGTCCTTCTTTCCCGTCTTCTCCGTCTTCTGTCTTGGTGGCTTCTCCCTGTAACGTGACTTGACGAAGATGCTTTTTCTTCACTTTTTCAATTGCACGCCGACGTGGGGAAGATATTTCATTAACGACGTCGTACTAGTGAGACTAACACTAAAAGCTAAACCGTTTCTTTTTCTATTTTTTAATTTAAATGGGGTCACGTTTCTATCAAATTTGGGTAGATTATAGAACATGAATAATTAATGTAATATAAAATATACAAACACCACATTTCCATAATTTTGTTACCAAAAGTGTAATTATTATTTAACCTTAAATTTTCAATGGCATTCATGGCATTTAACGTTTTCGGATTAAAAAAAAAATTAAAGAATGACTTTATTGTTCACAAAATTTAAGAAAAAACATGTTTTTTAATGGATTTGAAAATACGTGTTTTTAAACAATGCATTATGTCACTTTTGTAATTAATTGATTTTCTACAAACGTTTCTAATGAAATTTTCGTAAATACTGAATATTATAATATTCAGTATTTACGAAAATTTCATTAGCACTAATAACAGACAATGGCATTTTTTTCATAAATGCGTTGGCACTATTTAACATATGTGTTGGCACTTATCAAAACACATGATATAGTAAATTATATACACTGAGAGGCTCCTCGTAGCTGATGTTGGTGATAACAGTTTAATATCAGTGTTATTGTTTTTTAGTGTCAGGTACATGTGCTGACACTCATTTTAACTGATGTTGACTATACCGTTAATGCCAACATTAGTGTGTTCTGAGTGTCTGATATATGTCTTGGCACTCCTTGTAATTCAAACCGACATTGTGCGAGAAGTCCTATCTATAGTATAAATGGCAATCCCTTCGTGAACAGTACAATGAACAGTTTCATAAGCCAAATTTTCCATTTTGCCCTCACTAAGTTGTCCCTTTCCCATTGTGCCCTTAAAAAATTAATTTTTTTTTTAAATTAAAAAAAAAAAAAAAACACGTGTCTTTGGACACGGGCTTTTACTAGTTTATTTACAAAAATGGCACCGCACATTTAAAATAAGTGTCAGTTATTTACAAAAATTACACCGATCGATTTAAGTCCTGGTCAAAAACACGTTTTTTCTACTCATTAGAAAAATCGCGTTTTTCTAATGAGACTTTGAAATGCATTTAGTAGGCAATATTTGGATATTATTTTATTTTTTATTAAATAATTACTTAATTTGTTACGTGACACTTTGAAATGCATTTAGAGTTGGTATGGATTTTACGGGCCATTGGTATGATTGTGAAACAACTAGGAACTAGGGTCAATTACAGAAAAAGTGATAGATCGTCTGGCGAGATCATGCTCTTTGTGAAAATAAAGAAATCATATACCCGCTATACGTTTTATCAAAAATTTTAGTTACATTGACACAGGAAATTCTTCCTGTTGTCCCTAAAAATCATTTCATGTTTTTTTTTTTTAATATGTTTAAACCCAATTGATTCCATACTAACATTTTGATTATTTAATTGAAAGACGACCAACTTAACATTTCGCTTATTATCTTTTGTCAAAATACTAGTACTCCCTAGGTCAAAAAATTTGTTTATCTAAGACTTGTACAAAAGTGTTAGATTCTTATAATTTACAAGGTGATGATGTCAAAATCGTCAAATCAGCTCAAATCTAAGCGTTCGAATGCTTCGGAGATTGAAAAGCCTGAAAATAAGAGAAAACATGTAAACTAGGCCGGGGCGAGTCCGGCTAAAGGCCCTCCAGCGTGAGAGTAAGTTCACGGTTTATATGTGAGAAACTAAATTGACAGAGTTTCTGTATTGTAAAAAGTCACGTACCAAATAATGAGCCATAGGGCTTGTATTTATAGGGATGGATTGATAAAATTCATGTTGAAGTGAACTTGTAAAGAGATAAGATATAATCCTAAGAGAATTATATCTGTTAAGGAGTCATTATTTGACTTGAATTGGTGTTGATAATTGTAATCCTGATTGGATCACAACTGTAGAATCCTTGTTTGATAAGGACTGTGTAATCTGCTAGCCGAAACGCCGAGGAGCATGAATGTTTTATCTCGGCCATGGCAAGTAGGCCGAGATGAGTGATTCTGTTCCCTCGTCCTTTGATGATTGGCCGACAAAGGAATACGCCGGGATAAACAATTCTCTCTCCTCGTCATTTTGTGAAATGCCGAGGTAAGAATTTTTCTCTCCTCGTCACTTGTGATATCTCGGAGTACGATGGACCAAGTATGAAGATATAAGGCCGAGAAGGATGCTCCTCGGCATACGAGGAAGATGTTCCTCGGCCCTGACACTTGTGTATTGGATTACGTTTATGGCCCAATCCATTTGGGCCCAACTCGAGCAAGCCCATGTTCGTATCTCGGTTTATACTGTTCACAAGGGAATGTCAAAAAAAAAAAATTATCCGAGACTTGTAAAAAAGTGTTAGTGCAATGTGTATAAAGGGGAAGACGTGGAAAAAATGAAACTAACGCTTTTAAGCTTTTAATCATGGTCGTAACCCGAGTTCAAAGAGGAATTGGAATGAATCTTATTAGAAGATATTAACCCGTTCCTTTATTTGTCGGTTGCTGCCAAGATCATTGGAAGTCGAGTCGATTTTCAGACACTTCCCATATTTTAAGACTTTGCAATAGACAATAGCCACTGCATATCATCTGAATTAAGTTCAAACCATTCTAATCTACTACTACATTACCTAGTGAAATCATATTCAACAATTACTCTGTATAATTTAACTAAACATATACAACACATGGAAGCAGTAACAAAATTCCATCATAGACAGATATTCAACCAATTCTATAAAGAATGTCACGGACTCGAAAAGCGAAGCTCAGCCATTGAACAACATAACTGTAGGTGACCATCCTTAATCACTTCCGCCAGGAACTTCTCTCAGCGGTGCACTTTCCTTTACCGCTTCTTTTGTAATACACAGACCAAAATCAATTAAAATCATTAAAAACAATGCATAGAAGTGGCAGGTTTAAGCACAGTACACCAATTACAAAACAAACCTCACATTACATTGAGCCTATATTGATTTTATAGAAACAACCCAACATTAGTCTCAATTTGGTACTTCCTCTGTCTCAAATGTATAAATATTCTTGATATCCACTTACTAAACTTTTAGTTATGGAAATATATAATGAATAATGAAAAACAAATTGGTAAAAAACCATTTAGGGACAAAGTTTTCAAAAAATAGACTTTAATTTTGGGAAGACGGGAGTAATTAATAAGCCTCCCATTCCCATTAAGAAAAACTCCACCATTTTGAACATTCTAATTTATATGTTCACAATTCAATTACTACTACACACATTCATTATATTTAAATCAAAATAAAAATTCTCCCATCATATAATAATGTACAAAATTCTAAAATGCGATTATTGTGAATAGCTGACAAATTGGGTTTAAGTCATACTAATCAACACATGTATGTTTTTACACTCCTATTTTTCCTATAACCCTCCGCAATATGCACATGATAAGTTAATACCCTGTGCTACTTTGTACATGCAATATTTTTTCAACAAAGGTTAGTATCTGGTCACCTTAGTATTGAGCAACCACTTTTTATTCTGTCAAGAAATCCAAACAAACATTAGTTTCATTGTTGTTCTGCTTTTCTACTTTTGAGAATTTCAAGTTCTCTGTTTGAAATCCTTAGCTTTAATTCCTAAATAATGCCCTTCCATTAACCTTTATCATAAAAGTATCATTATAACTATCCTCATTTCATTGCAAGGACAAATCACACGATCCCAGATTCTCCCAGACCAATTTCTCCCCCTCCTCATCTTCCCCTACCCATTACCATCCTCTGAAGCCCCATTATTTGAAACTAAATTGGACTCACCAACAAAGTTGAAATTCAATGACTAATTAGATGGAGTATGATTTATGGGGTGTATAATATAACTTCTAAGTTCAAATAAATCCAGAATGAAACAGAAAAAAAAACTAACCTTTCTGCAACGAATTCTTGATTGTTCTCTAGTTTTTTTTTTCACGCCCTTTACTGATGCCAACTTCTCTTACCCTGCTGCAATAACTTAAGTGATATTCTTACCCTTCAGTTGGGAAAGAATTAGCTAAACCCGATCAACATCATCTTCAATTCCAACAGAGCTGAGAATGTCATTGATGGTATAAGTTGTAGGGTTGTTGTTTCCACCTATCACAGGGAGCAAAGAAGCAACAACAACCTTCATGTTCTCTCTAAACTGTAGAGATCTTAAAACTGGATATGGGATGCCATCTCGTGAGGGCGAAAATATTCTCAAACTTCTGAAACGATTCATGAAGCTTCACATTATCAAGTCGCTCAAATTCTACAACAAATGACCCATGGAAGTATTTAATTTCAAAACCAAGAAAGCAAAACATATCCTAAACAGATGACTCAAAAATACTTTGAATGAATTGCCCACTATTAAATTGTAAAGTAGTGGTAACATGGCTTCTTAGATGATAATATTGACTGAAACTTCTAGATATGACATAAATATAAGAGTTTAAAATAAAATATCAATGTGTAATATACATTAAATATACTTTTTACTACAGCAATAATCAATCTCAACAAATTCAAAAGATCATGAACAAATCAGCGAAGATGAAGAAGTAAAGAAATCAAAGGAAGTTACAAATAGTTAGGAGGAGAGAATTGGAGATTCAATCTCAGCCACTCTTTGTCTTTTTGAGATTGAATCCTGACCGCTCTTTGTATGGCGGTTAAAACCCATCTCTATTGTAATATAGATACCCGCCACTCGATAGAAATATGATACTACTATTGATGTGCCATAACAAAATATTTTGCCCCATAAATGTTTACCCGGCCCAAATCCAAATATGGTCTATATGGGCCCATATATCGTGAGGATCTCGTCAAAGTTTGGTTCTCGTATGATTGGTCTAGTCATGTTTATAGTTATGATTCTAGCTGATATTCTCGCATATGATGATATTCTCGCATGTATGTTGATATTCTCGCATGTATGTTGATATTCTCGCCTATGATGATATTCCCGCATGTATGATATTCCCGCTAATATTCCCGCATGTCTGATGTTGATTCTGGCAGCAAGTTGATGTCTCCAAGTAGGGAATATGCCATTTGTGAAGTTTCTGGCCTTGACCTTATCCAAAGGAAATCTTTTGTTAAATTTCCCCCATCATATGCGTGACATGTGTAAAATGACCCCCGTTGCATGCGTGACACGTGTCAATAAAGATAAATATGATAATGATGATGTCACCATGAGATATATATATACTCCCTCCATTGCCATTTAGAGAGGTATGTGACAAGTTTAAGCTTTCTCTCTCCTCTCTCTCTCTCTAGAAATGTTAAAGATTATGTTAATATATATGTTATGAATGAGATTAATGATTCTCACGCCGGAGGGTTTTGGGGGAAAAGGCCCCCTACCCCTAATGGCGATTTGTCTTGTAGGTCCCACATTAAATCGGACCCCGAAGAGCTTTCTTCCGGATCGGACGCCGTTGCTACCCCCGGTCAGTTCCTGTGCAACCCGTTTTTCGGTGCAGCATCAGTTGGTTCCGTTGCCGGGGCTGACATATTCCGGCGATGTTAGGCCGGATTAGAGGAGCCGAAGGTATCAATCTAGACTCCGGTGGGGGTAGCAGCAGACTGGAGTCGCCGGAGTTGGCCGGAATTTAGAAGTCAACATTTTTTTCATTTTTCTGGGCAAAGTAAGGCAGATCCGAATCTGGATATTGAACCTGGTAGTTTCAACATAAGAAAATATATAGAGAAAAGGAGGAGGAAGGTCAGATCTGAGAAACGTTGGTCACCGGAGAGCCGTTTGCCGGACCGATGAAGGGAAAGTAGAAAGAGAAAATAAAAATAAACGAGCAGCAGTTAATCTCGCTTCTCGCGTAGTTCAGTTCATTACGGTGGTTAAGATCACAAAGTTACCGGAATCGCCAAAAAAGAAAGAGAAATTGAAAAGTAATGTCGCAAGTTGCAGAAATAGAAATAGCAGAAATTGAAACTGGGGGATTGGGAGTTCGTAAAAGGGAAATTGCAAAGTTATGAAATCACAGAAGGAGATAGCGACTCACCAGTTTAAGTTTGTTGGCCTGAGTTCATGAAGTCTATGACGGGAATCACTGTTTGGATATCGCCAAGGAGTGGATCTCGCGGACGGCAGTAGACTTGAGCGCGGAGCGAGATAAAGTTAAGCCAATTCGGAATTGCGGGAAGTAAGGTTGAAACGGCTTTGATTGTCGCCAGATTGAGGCGATATCTTTGATTGTCGCCGGATTGAGACAACAGTCCTTTGGATGTCGCAGCACAAAGGGCAAAGCCGCTGAGCGGGTTTGAGATTGAGCGAGATATTGAGGGGGATTTGGGGTTGGAAATCGGAATTAAAGCAGGTCGCCGACGGGAATAGATGTACCTGGGATGTCGCCGTTTTTTGTTCTGAGTTAAGGAAGGCCGCTGGGAGCAAGGAAATGAGGGTATTGCAGCTTAGAAATCGCCGAAAGAAGATGTCGCCGTTGGGGGAGATGTCACCATTGAGGAATGTCGCTGGAGCTAGGTTGATGTCGCCATTGGTGTTGCAACTTGGAAGCCGCCGGGAACCATGGGTGTTGTCGGAATCCATGGTGAAGTCGCCGCTTGGTCCTTGGAAAAGAAAAAACGGGAAGATGAAAGGCAGCGGTCAGGTGGATCTCGCTGGGAAATCAAAGAGCTGTGAAGTCGCCGGTAGAGGAGAAGGTCGCCGTGATTGTCGCAAGGGCGGCTGAGAGTGGAAAGTGAATGAAAAATAAGGGAGAGTTGAAAGGAAAATGAAAGGAAAAGAAGGGGAAATAAAGTGGATTTGTTTTCTTGATTTAAGAGAGAGGAAACGTTTGGTGATTAAAGAAAGTCAAAACTCATTTATTAGGCAAGTCAAATCTGTGGGTGGAGAGGACAAGCATCAGTATTGTTAGTGCGGTGAGCTTTGTTAGTTTGAAAGCTATGTCAACGGATGATCGTTAAAGCTTCCGTTAAGTTTTCAACGGAATTCGTCAAAAGTATCGTTAACCTCCGTCAGGTCGTCTCTTCCCATCATTTCTATTCATGTTAAATTATTTTCATATAAATTCATTACATGACAACACGAATGTATGCCTTGAAACCCGTTACATGGCAAAGTTAAAAATGCTCTCTATTTACTATGCTAACTTGATAGAATAAATCGGCTTAGTTTGTTACTTGCCTATTGATGTTATTAACAAGAAATAATGAGATATGGAAACTTGAACATGAATAATTACGATCTAACGTAAATAAGCTCCGCGAAGTGATTAAAGTTTAGTTTGAAATGATGTTTTGTTAATTAACGGTTTTCATATGAAAGGAATAGAAAGAAATGTAGGGCAACAGATGAAAATTCATGTTTAGTTATATGTTCAAGATAGTGTGCCAATATCACCCTTATGTTTTTTAATGATATAACATGATGTATTCTTGGTTAAGAAATAGCGAATTGCATACCTTCTTAGGAGTATGTTTTGTAAGTATGCTTTGGTTTAAATGCTTAGAAGGAAGAGTTGTGAAATTAGTTGACTTGATTAGAAAGATTACAACTTGCTTATCTGTGTCTTTTAAAAGGGGTAGATGAAATCTAAAGGGAAATAATTATGCCTTCCTTGGACATTACTTGAAAAACATGTTTTGCCAAAATGATTATAGTATGAATGCAGTGGTACAAGATTGTATGCTCATGGAAAGAAAATAATAATAACCGTATTACAACAAATGAAAGTTCGTGATTGCCTGCCAGATTTATATGATGCCCCAATATGTTCTTTAGATCATAAACATGAAATATAGGTTGCTGAGTATGAACGAATGTGGATTAGTATTACCTTGCAGTATGTTCCATGTCAATTGTTAATTGTGCCTTCGCGTAATTGCTCAATTTTGAGAAATTGTCAAACTAGTAAAATAGTACATTTCGATCGAAATAAGTATAAAAGAATTATGACACCAGAAAAAATAATGTCCCATGAAATAAAATATGTGAATTTTATGCTCGGTGTTTATATGCAAAATCGTGTCAGAATTATGAAAAGATATGATATACCAAGTGAAAATGAAAGTGTCATGGTATAAGGGTACGTTGACCCGACCTATTTGAGATCTTGAAATGATGAACAGTGAAAAAGGACAGTTATATGCTTGAAATGAATGAACTCAGTAAAATGCGAAAGATATTTGTAGTTCATTATTTCTCTCATTTATATAATAGTTGCGTAATGTTTGCTTGATGTGTTAAATAAAAAGAAAGTGTTTACTTGATTTGCAAATGACTACTTCGTGTTTTATGTAGGTACTCTGTCAAGTATGACAAAGTCAGCCAAGTTATTTTGCCGGATGTTAAAGCTCGAGTTGCTGACAGTGGGGCTCGCATCCCGAACTGCTTATGTGATAAAGAGCATAATAAAGCGAACGATGGGCTAGCATCCCGAACTGCGAACGATGGGCTCGCATCCCTAACTGCAAAGGGCTTGCACCCCGAACTGCTTCTGAATGGAGGGCTCGCATCCCGAACTGCTTATATGATAAAGAGCATAATACAGCATACGATGGGCTAGCATCCCGAACTGCGAACGATGGGCTAGCATCCCGAACTGCTAATTATGGGCTCGCATCCCTAACTGCAAAGGGCTCGCATCCCGAACTGCTTATATGATAAAGAGCATAATACATCATACGATGGGATAGCATCCCGAACTGCGAACGATGGGCTAGCATCCCGAACTGCGAATGATGGGCTCGCATCCCTAACTGCAAAGGGCTCGCATCCCGAACTGCTTGTGTGCCAAAGTTGATAAAGCCGCCCCAAAGTTGATAAAGCTGCGACAAAGTTAATAAAGAAAGTTTCCGCTAGAGCCACCCCAAGGTATGTCTGCAACCTGGTTGAGAGGGCCAGGCGCCAGGAACACTGCGACCTGGCTGAGAGGGCCAAGCGCCAGGAACATTGCGTCGGGGATGCTAGGAACACTGCGACCTGACTGAGAGGGTCAGGCGCCAGGAACACCGCGTGCTGGCTTGTAGGGCCAGACGCCAGAAAGTCCCGGCTTTTTAACGGGCACAGAAAGTCCTGGCAGAGGCCAGGCACAGAAAGTCCCGGCTTTTTAACGGGCACAGAAAGTCCTGGTTTTTAATAGGCATAGAAAAGACCTGGCTTAAAGGTGCTAGGCAAAAGTTGAGCAACATTAGAAACTAGACAGTTTGGCCAAGTGGTCTAAGGCGCAAGATTTAGTTTAAGGCGGTGTGGGTTTTATTCGGCATGGTCGAGTGCGGTTTTGATTATCGCCATTTTGATTAGCACCGTTTCGGTTAGTGCGGTTTCGATTAGCGCCGTTTTGATTAGCGTCGTTTTGATTATTGCGGTTTCGATTAGCGCGTTTTCGATTAGAGCGATTTCGATTAGCGCGGTTTTGATTAGCGTCGTTTCGATTATTGCGGTTTCAATTAGCGCGTTTTCGATTAGTGCGGTTTCGATTAGCGCGGTTTTGATTAGCGTCATTTTGATTAGCGCGATTTCGATTAGTGCGGTTTCGATTAGCGCGTTTTCGATTGGTGCGGTTTCGATTAGCACGGTTTTGATTAGCGCCGTTTTGATTAGCGCCGTTTTGATTAACGCAGTTTCGATTAGCGTGATTTGGATTAGCGCGAGTTTTTTGCCTAGTGAGGTTTGGCCGCGAGTTTTAGGCTAAGTGAGGTTTGACCGCGAGTTGTGGGCCAAGTGAGGTTTGGCCGCGAGTTGTGGGCCATGTGAGGTTTGGCCGCGAGGTTAAGGCCAAGTAAGGTTTTGACCTTAGCGTACGAGTAAGTCGCCATCGAAGCTAAGTAAAGCTGAGGGGCGAGAAGCATAGCTAGGAAGTGAGGCTGCCTAAAGACTAGCCTCACTCTTTTGAAGGGAGTAGTATATACATAGAGATAAAGATCGTAAAGCGAATCTTCGATAAGCTATCGAAGCAAAAAGATAAACTATCAAAGCAAAATTGTAGCAGGCGACATATAAAGTGAAAGTTCAAGGTAGAATACTAAACGCAAAAAATGAAAATTCAAAGCAAGTTAAAGAAAGTAAAGTAATGCCATTCAAGTTAAAGTTAAGATTAAGTCGCAAACCGCGACAACCAAAGTACGAAAAGCGAACTTAAAAGACAGAAAAGAAAACTATTTTAGTACAGACCCAAATTAAATGTAAAAATTGTTGTCAAGAGGACCAAATTGTCGAAATAAAAAATTGCCTAGCTCAAATGTCACATTTACCAGCCAAAATTTACAGAAATGATTGAATTTGGAAAGTCGTAAAATGAAATGGGAAAGAGAAAGTGCAAAAAGTTGAAACGAAACGAGAAGTCAGTAATGAAAGTGTTGGAAGGGTTAATGAAGCAAACCTATGTTTTATACCAGATTGACTCGGTGTGATATGCTATATTTTGTTATGTATACTGTTTTACTCCTCAACTCGATCATGAATAATCGAGCTAAGAAGTCGGGGGCTTTTGATGTGCCATAACAAAATATTTTGCCCCATAAATGTTTACCCGACCCAAGTCTATATGGGCCCATATGTCGTGAGGATCTCGTCAAAGTTTGGTTCTCGTATGATTGGTCTAGTCATGTTTATAGTTATGATTCTGGCTGTTATTATGGCTGATATTCTCGCATGTATGCTGATATTCTCGCCTATGATGATATTCTCGCATGTATGCTGATATTCTCGCCTATGATGATATTCCCGTATCTATGATATTCCCGCTAATATTCCCGCATGTCTGATGTTGATTCTCGCAACAAGTTGATGTCTCCAAGTAGGGAATATGCCACTTGTCAAGTTTCTGGCCTTGACCTTATCCAAAGAAAATCTTTTTTTTAAATTTTCCCCATCGTATGCGTGACATGTGTAAAGTGACCCCCGTTGCATGCGTGACATGTGTTAATAAAGATAAAGATGATAATGATGATGTCACCATGATATATATATATACTCCCTCCATTTCCATTTAGAAAGGTATGTGACAAGCTTAATCTTTCTCTCTCCTCTCTCTCTCTAGAAATATTAAAGATTATGTCAATATATATGTTATGAATGTGATTAATGATTCTCACGCCGGACGGTTTTGGGGGAAAGGCCCCACACTTCTAACGGTGATTTGTCTTGTAGGTCCCACATTAAATCGGACCCCGAGGAGCTTTCTTCCGAATCGGACGCCGTTGCTACCCCCGGTCAATTTATGTGCAACCCGTTTTTCGGTGCAACATCAACTATATTCTCAATTACTAAATTTGAGAAATAATGCCATGAAATACAAAAATTTATTCACAAATAAATTAAATATTGTTTCTTTATTTAACGTATGTTAAACGAAACGAGCCGACTTAAACTTGAATTGGGCTCGGCTCGTCAACGCTCAAGTTCGAGGGGGCTCGAGGTGAACTCGAGCTCGAGCCTGAACCAAATTATTAAGCTCGTTTTATTATCGAGTCGGCTCGAGTTCGGCTTGTTTGTTCGATGAATTTTGATCGAAATCGTCTCAAACTCGTTTGAGCTCGTTAAAAATCTCAAATAATTTGTTCGCGAATACCTTGATCTTAAGTTCGAATACCTTGATCTTAAGTTCGGCTTGATAAGATCGTTAACACATAAATTTATTTTTCGAACTTGGCTCAAAGGCGACTCGTATACGACTCGCTAATCTCGAATCATTTTATTTTTTTAATGAATAATCCCTCCGTTCCGCTAAGGTTGTTACATTCATGTTGAAGCACGTAAATTAAGAAAGGGGAATAATGAGTGGTTGTGAGGAAGAGAGAGAATGAGTGGAGAATAATGAGTGGTTGTGAGGAAGAGAGAGAATGAGTGGAGAATTATAAAAATAATAAAAAGTTTTCTTTTTTGGTAATGTTGCAACTTAAGTGAAATGCCGAAAATGGCAAAATGTTGCAACCTTAGCGGAACGGAGGGAGTATACATTTAATTTTTAAACATCGACTCGTTAAAAACTCGAGTTCAAACATCTAGCGAAAATTTTGAAACTTGACAAGTCACACTCAAAAAAAAATTAAAACTAGCTCAAAACTTAAAATCTCGAGTTGGCTAGTTTACACCCAATGTACATATTTTTTGGATTATTAAAAGGGCAAATGACAATTTAGGGGCTGAAGTATAGGGGGTAGTGTCGGTTAGGGGCCCCATATCTAATTTTCGACAAATCAGGGCTCAATATCTAAACTTTTCGTCAATTAAGGGCTTTTTGACGAATTTTGTTAAAAAAGTCAGTTAAGTGACATGTGCCACGCATGTGCTGGACTAAATTGAATTTACACTAACTTTTAAGGGGTTTAATGACATATTTTATAAATATGGAGGTTAAATGAAATTATTTTAATTCCAAATAAAAAAGCCTCACATTTTCTCTCTCTCTCTTTGCCTCACTTTCTCTCTCTCTCTCTCTCTCTACTTTCTCGGGCCCGGCCGCGACTGTGAGGACCCCGACCCGAACCTACACGTGTCCCATGGAGCGTCCCGCACTAACCCAAATTGTCTAAACTTTTAAAACTTTGATTTAACTTTCAAACATAAACACAATTATCATAACTATTTCAAATTAATTCTACACCTTTCTATGGTGGAAAAGAGTTGACTAACTTTGAAAGTAATAAACTGTTTTAGTTACAAAAGACATCGGTTATAACATAAAATTAATGTTTATAAATACAACTATTTAAATGAATTATACCAAAATACACTTTCTACGCCAACCTAATCATACCCCGAAAATTCCCAAAATATTACTTCCAAACTCCTCACCGCCCTTACTTGGCCGGTCCGCCTGTCTCGGAATCTAAAAACATTAAAGGGAGAGTGGTGAGAATAAATCTCAACAAGCTATTATGAATGCAGCAATATGCTAAATAAGATGCAACACATCAAAAGACATATTCACATAATAAGAGAGGCTCCCTGCCGCCAACCGTCCCATACCGGTTGGAAACAACGACCAGCTCATTATGAATATATCATAACACATAAGTACGATAAAGTAACGCTTAGAAGGATACTGAGCCAAGGTTTTATCTCCAAAAGGATATACACATCCGGCAAAGAAGTTGATGAAGCGGTTCCGAACCATAAACAATAACAGTACCATAGGGATTCTGACACACAGTCATATCCCCAATGCAGCTAGACCATCTACCTCAAAAGGAGACGCTAGCCCACTAATCCCACACAAGGGGGACAAATCCGGGTTACCAATGTATGAATTATAATGAACTTGGCTCGGTGCCATTATAATTCCATAACATTGCCCAACAAACAATTACCAACTGGATTTTCATAACTAAGCACAGTAATAACATACTTGCTTAACCAAACACTGTATGATCCAAAGTAGGGATACATACCACAATAGCATATCATGAAGATAGCAATATTATAACAAGTATTCAACATATTAGCACAACGACTATAAATCTTTGAACAAATCCCAAACAATTTAGGAATTCCAAAGTAGGGAACCCTAGCATTTATATGGAAATACATCAATGATTCCAAAATGTGCAACATTTATTTAACACACTATGCATAAATAAGCAATATAGTCACATGGTAAAATATACTCATGTTCAGCCAATAATCATAGTGCAACATTTATGTAATACACTAAGCATAATACAATCCATGAATATGTACTCAAGTATGATAACAAAGCTTCAATAATTATCCCTACTTAGACAATATTCAATAATACATGATCTCTATAAGGATCCAAGTTCACTTTACCAAATGGAAGTCACATCTAATAAGTGTCCAAACAAGATTGTCGAACAATTCCTGAGTCGTATTTAAAGTGCTTCCTTGGTTCCATTTACCCAATTAAGGTGCTCTTAAGTGTTCTAATAATACTTGAGTTAAAAGAACTAATTCATATCTGGTTTGGATTAGCTTCTACTACCTTATCATGGTTAGGGATCATTCCAAGAGAGTACTAGTAAAATTCGGTAAGAAAGAAGGACTCGGGGAGGTTACGGTGCTGGGCGACCGCCCGCATAGCCACTGGGCGACCGCCCGAAGAGTTCCAAAGGGAGCCATGTCTGCCCTCATGGGCGACCGCTCGAGGCCCCGTGGCGACCGCCCGTGAGGATTTCAGCCAGCCCAAAAATTCAATTCCAAGTTTTCTATGTTCTTCTCCTTAATCAATCTCTCCCATTTTAAGTGCTCAAGAAGGGAACCCCAAATGTTTTACTACCTCATTCCAAATCACTTAGCCCCAAAATAACATAAACCTAATTTATTTACCACTAACCTTTCCACCCATTTCACTACCACATTTCAAGTTAAATCTCTAAAACTAACTCCACCCATCTCTTACACATTAAATCAACTTCTATGAACAATGATATCATTCTATGTCCTTCACCCATTTCCTAAATCTTCAATAAGAGTTCTAAGCATTTAACAACCATCAAAGCAACAAGAACAACATTTAAAAGTTCATGAGCATTTATTTGAAGGAAAGGGTCATAATAACTCACCTAGCAAATATGGAATGGAATGAAGATTTTCTTAGCTTGATGTGCTCCTCTCTTCACCCCGAACACAAAAGTACTCTTGGATTTGAAAACGGAGAAGGATTGACTTCTCTAAGGTCTTGGAAAGGAAGCTTCCATTGAGGGGTTTCTATGGAGGAATGAAGGGGAAAGGAAGAAGAAAATGTAAGAATGAGGAGGATGGAGGAGGTGAAAGTGGGGAGAGTGGAGGAAGTATAGGAGAGGGACACTTGGGGGGATATGGAGAAAGTAAGACTTTTGGCCCCCCTCCAAAATATCTAAGGCTTTCATTTTAATTTAATCATTCTCCCTAATTATTTATTCTACCCATTTTTAACCTCCTCTTACTATTTATCTATTTTCTATTTTTATTATTCCCCATGGTTCTTTATTTAATATCCAATGAATTCTTAAAAGATTCTAAATTTACTTCTCACCCAACTTATCTTAATATAAGAATTTAAAGACATAATTGAACACATAAAGTTAACATAAATATTAAAAGCATACAATATAATATTTAAAATTAGTGCCTAGGGTTAGGGTCGTCACACTCTGTCCTCCCCAGATTTCGGCGACCTCTCGTCCCCTTCAATCCATCTGACCCCATCCCAACCACACAGTGGCCGGCGTCTTCCACCCCACCATGACGACCCCTCCCCCACTCCGACCACCCTCTTCCAGATCTCCCCTACTCCGACTCTGTTTTGAATATCATACTTTTGAAAATCATATTTGGGTTTGATTTTGATTTTGCTTTGAATTTAAAAACCATGATCTAAATCTTGATTTCGATTTTAATTTTGTAAGATTTAATTTTGCCCAGATCTTGATTTTTGATTTTTGATTGCCGATTTTTTTATCTTTGATTTTGTTAGAATTTGTGGGATAAAATCATTTTGATTTTGACTTATTTTGCTCAAACCCATTTTTTATTTTATTATTTTGACAATAGTAGTTCTGGCTTGTCTAATTATGTTGATTGAAATTGGTAGTTATGGTGGTGTGGTGGCGGTGGCGGGTACATTACGGTGGCTGTAATGGTGGGTTGGTGGCAGCAGTAGTGGATGCAGGGTGATGTTGGAATGATGGTGTCGAGATGGTGGTATTGGACGGTGGTGATTGGTTGTTAGTAGTGGTGATTGGCGGTGGTAAATGGTGGTGGTGACTGCACATAAGGTGGTGGAAACTGCTAGGGAAAGGTCTGGTGGAGTTATGAAAATGGTGGACCTCGGTGATGAAGAAAGTGAGGTGTTGGTTGGAATTGGGATTAAGGTTAGGGTTTTGATGAAGAAGGGGGTTTTGAAATTGATCGGAGGAGGGGTAATAGGTGGTAGTGGTGATGAAGAAGAAGATGTTCTCTCTCTCTCTCTCTCTCTCTCTCTCTCTCTCTCTCTCTCTCTCTCTCTCTCTCTCTCTCTCTCTCTCTCTCTCTCTTTTCTTATTTTGAGACGGAGGAACTATTTAAGGTGTTATTATTTTTATTCAAAAAATATATTTCATAAAATAAATATATTGCTTCAAAAATATTTATTTCAATTCTAATATATTACTATTTCCAAAAATATGTTTTAGTTATATTAACTTTTTTAGATATATTTTTTTTAAAATTTAGATGATAATTATTTTATTTTATTTATATATTTTATAAATTATTCAATCTAAAATAATTAGTAATTTTTTTGAAGCAAAATAATTAGTAATTTAAATTATTAGAAAAAAGGATAATAGTTAATATCTTAAATTATTTTAAATCATATTATCTTTTTTAAATAAAATTATCTTTATTAAATAAAAATTGGCAATTTTTTAAATAAAAATTTCTAAATCAAAAAGATTTAAGTGACATGTCACTTACTTTTATTTTTTTAAAAAAAATATTACAAGATTTACGTTAAAAATTAATTAATTTTTTTTAAAGAAAAAATACTTTTTTGCTTTAGAAATACAATTTTTTATAATTATATTTATTTTACAAGATTTACGTTAAAAATTAATTAATTTTTTAAAAATAAAATACTATTTTCTTTAAAAATACAATTTTTTTATATTTATAATATTTATTTTAACATATTTTAAAAATTATAAAAAAATTATAGCTTTTCGAAATATATTATATTTTTTAAAAATAATATTTTTTTAAAAAATATTTTGTAACGGTCATCAATTTTTAAAAATTTACATTTCAGTCTTTAATAACTAATTTGCTTTTCAATTTAGTCCAAAATTCGTCACTTAACTGATTTTTCTAACAAAATCCGTCAAAAAACCCTTAATTGACGAAAAGTTTAGATATTAAGCCCTAATTTATCGAAAATTAAATATGTGGCCCCTAACCAATACTACCCCTATAATTCATGCCCTAAATTATCATTTGCCATTATTAAAAAGCATAGCCGCCACTCACATTTCTGCAATAAATCTGCGGATCAAACCATAGAAAAAGAAAGTAAAAGCAAAAAAAGGAGAAGATCATATACCCCACAAATGATGACTGTCCTTTAGAGTGCTTTAAACCCTAATTAAAGTCTAGCAAAAAAGAACAAAATTGAAAAGAGAATCAATCAGAATCTTTGTAACAACAGCAGTTCAACGAACGGCTCTGATCAAACCAGTCTGTTACAGCAGCAGCCTCCATTCTTACGCTTGCCCGTTCTTCAGTTCTCTCCACCGGTAGTAACACAGACACGGAGACTCGCACTCCCGCAGCGTCTAGAGAGAGAAACTAGAGAGAGAAACTAGAGAGAGAGAGGAGAAGAAGACGCCATGTGTGGAATACTCGCGGTGTTTGGCTGTGTTGACTGCTCGCAAGCTAAGCGTTCTAGGATTATCGAACTCTCCCGAAGGTAATGCGAATGTTTTTTATTTTTTTACTCAACGGTTTCTGTGCGGAGTGCTGGTTGATTGACTTGTTGATATTTGAATCTGCTCTTGATTGTGAATTTCGTAATCTATTTGCTTTCGATCGGTATCCGTGTCTCTGTTTATTTGTATTTTTATATTTATTTTATTTTATTTGTATTTTTATATTTATTTTTCAAATGTTGTTCGGGGATGTTGAATGTTACAATTTGATTTGATGGATTCCTACTCTATCGAATGGAGGTTACTGGTTGGTTATACTGGTTTGATTGATTCTGTGTTTATTACACGGAGATTACTGTTTAGTTGTCCTATTTCAATTGAACAAAGAAGACTCTTTTAAGGTTTAAGTATACTGATAATTAATCAATCCGAGTATGGCTTCTTGAAATTGAAGCTACTACTACTTTCTCGAAATATTAGAGAAGGCATTGCGTTATTATAAAAAAATAAATGAATAACCTTGACTGGCCGGACTGGTCAAAGGAGGAATCTAGTTCATCAGCACCTATAAATGATGATATAAACTAACAGGGCAAAGCAAAGTTTGACATAGTAGCAGCTTAAGGGGAAAACAATGTTATACATATTACACATGTAGAAATTTCTTGGCTGATAAAAGGATCTAAGCTAGAATGGAATCATTAGATTGTAGACTTGAAATGAAGATAGACTGGAATTCGCTTTCTCATTCCATTGCTTTGCGACAACAGTGACAGAGTTAAGGGAGTGGAATTAAATTTAAAGAGTCCCCCGCCCCCCAATTTTTGTTTTTTTTAAGAAGTCAAAGATGTACACTAGCTTCAACGCTGTTGATATATGGGAAGGTTTAGACTTAAAAAATCAGATATATACACAAGTTGCAACTTCCTAGATCGTGTAAGCAAGGGATGCTATGAAGGAAGATTGTCGGGGACTTGGAGTAGTTGATAGAGGAGCTGGTGCTGTCTGCTGTGGCAGGTCATCAAAGCAAGACAATGTGAGGGGAGACACGACAGTTGATCATCATGATAGAGGTGAAGGGTACATGGCAGATTAGTAGCTTTTCTATTTCAGTAAAGGGCATCGGAGGAAAAGACATTTTCGTTTTCAACCTTTTCCTTGAATCCGGTTTCCCTTCTTCGTTAGCCTAGTAAAGACACTAGCCGAATGAGAATGCTCGAAATTACTGTAATTTTTTTGTGTCCTTCCTTTCTTGTTCATTATTCAATTGGTTGCCTGATCCCCCCTTCCCCCTTGGCCTTTATTTAGAAAGCAGAAACTCCTTATATAGTTAAGCTAACTATCAATGATATCACTATGGCAAACTTGATGACCCTTTAAGTATCTCCAGACATAAGAGATGTGATGTGTAGTCAGTCCACTTTTTGAGTCTTATCTGGCTTGGACGCCCATTCCTTAAGAAACCCCACTAGTTGGATATTTTCGCGTGGCAAAATCTGTTTACTTGATGCTTCACTTCTCCTTTGCGCCTGGCTGTCTTACTTGGGCGCATGGAGATCCTTTTGCATCTTGTTCCTTCAATAACTTCGAGCCAGGCATGCCAAATAGAAATTATGACCATTTAAGTGGAAAGGGTGCAGTATTTAACTACTCTCAGTACTAATCACATATAGGAAATTTAAAGAAAACGAAGAATTTTACGAACTGTAAATTTAATGGGAACGCCTCTCATACACAATGTTATCCAGTCCAGTGAGCACCGTGACATAGTATCATGTCAAGGATATTGTGATGACATTCTGTTTGTTCGAAATTTGGAAGAACTTATTTTAGCAAAAACATTAAGAATTTATTTTCCGGACACTCATTTTTGAGATGCTTTTTTGTAAAACATAATTTAGAAGTTCTTATAGTATAAATACTGATGTGATTGTGGTTGCTAAAGATCATAGAATTTTTGATGGATATTCCTTTGGGCGTACCTGAGCAGAATCTTCCCTTATGTTTGGGATATATGTGTGAGTGTGTGTGTGTATAATGTATATATAGCCTATTACCAGTCCACATGTTGACAGAGTATATTTTGCGGTTGGATTAGTTCATATAGCTTTTTTGTACCTCAAATCCGAGGCTTTTGTTTGCATAGTTTTCCCCAATAAAAAGCAAGTAAAGTTTAAAAAGTGAATTCCGCATCTATTTCTAAAAGGCTTTATTTTTCTATAGAACCATGGTCTTGGTGTCATCTTTAGAAACTTTAAATGTACTCCAGCAGAAAAAATGTTCTCTCTACCGTTTCATTTTTCCTTTTCCTTATTCTATTTTTATGGGTTGCCTATGATTTTAGGTTGCGCCATAGAGGTCCTGATTGGAGTGGCTTGCATTGTCATGAGGATTCTTATCTTGCTCATCAACGATTAGCTATCATGGATCCTGCTTCTGGAGATCAACCACTTTATAATGAAGACAAGACAATTATTGTCACGGTAATGATTATTTTTTATATTGTACTCAAGTTTACCTGGCTTTTACAATCAAGTGCTCAAAGTACTATGAGCAATATAGCTTTAGATTTAGAAATTATACGTAATGGCAAAAGTACCTATCAACAATATTTTTGGTCAAGTACCAATCAACTATATTGGGCCTTTACCCAACTACTTGGATCAAATTGGATGAATTTGCCCATTAATCATCTTTTCTTATAAACCCTTCGTCCCTAAAAGAATGTCTATTTTTAAGAAAATTTTGTCCCAAAATGAATGTCGTTTTTCCTAAAAAACTGTCCCTAAATGCTTTTTTACCAAAAAAATAAAAAACGCCATTCATTATATACTAGCTAAATTAAATGTTAAGTGAACAACAAGAATGCATCTTTATCATTAAAAATTTAGGGAGTTAAATTTTATCATGGTAAGTTAATATAAGAAAACCTTGAACGTTTTCCTTAGTCACTATTGATTCATTGCGTTTAACTAGAAAGGTTTATTAAGGATTGATCCAGGAGAGAAGACAGTGACATTGTGAAGTACTGTTTATGTATCCGTTTAGTAATACTAGTCGTGTATCGTGCGTTACTGTAACCTTCAAACTGACTTTCAGTTATTTACTTTAACGTTCTAAATCCCATGGTGAGGGATGGCTTTACTTACCCATTACCACCTATTACCAAGGAATGGATAGCCCCATTCCCAGATGTCCATTCCAATGTGCTAGCCCTAAGGGTACCAGGAACTAAGAAGAAGACTAAATAGCTTTGAGGGATTTCTTGGACATTGTTTCATACTGATTGCCCCTATAGAAACATATGATATTTCATACTGAAAGTGAGTAATAAGCTGATTGTCCCTATGTAACATATACTCCCTCCGTCCCAAAATGATCTTCTCGCTTTTTTGCCGTTACTACGAATGAATTTTGAGCAGTAATTTTAGGTTGATTTGATTATCTTAATGAGAAGTTAAAACTTGTTATTCATAGTATTGTTGATGGTGTATCAATAACAAGTTTTAACTTTACATTAAGATAATAAAATCAAACTACAATTATTGTTCAAAGTCCATTTGTAGTAATGGCAAAAAAAGTGGGAAGATCATTTTGGGACGGAGGGAGTATTTTTTGACCCAATTCTTGCAGAATGTTTTTCTTCAAATTCATGTTGTAACCGACGAGAAATTTGTGCGCTTACAAGTGCAAGATAGAACCCTTAATTGTGTGATCACTTATTTATTTCTTCTTGTTGTATGAATGCAGCTCATGCTTATCTTTCTTCTGCTTCCAGGTTAATGGTGAGATATACAACCATAAAGAACTAAAGGCGAATCTCACATCCCATAAGTTCCGTACTGGAAGTGACTGTGAAGTTATTGCGCATCTTGTAAGTTGCTTTAGCATTTTGTGGAGATACAGTTGTATTTTTCATCCCAATGACCTATTAGTGGGCAGAATATTAGATTTAGTGATGCTAGTTAGGATGTAATCATCAAATGTGATGGTTTAAAAATAGATCTGATGCAAAAGAGTAATTTGCTTCCAATACGCACTCCCCAGGTCTATAAATAAGTATCATGATTATACACACATGTAAACACTCTTTCCCTTCTCTGTTAACTTGGAATTTTGCTTTGCCAGTATGAAGAACACGGGGAAGATTTTGTGCACATGCTGGATGGAATGTTCTCTTTTGTGCTTCTTGACACACGCGACAAAAGCTTCATTGCAGCTCGTGATGCTATTGGAATCACCCCTCTTTACATTGGCTGGGGTCTTGATGGTATGTATATGTTGGTAACTTTTTGAGGATTGTATATTATTTTTGTTTTTCTAATTTCTTTTTATGAATATTTTGAGGGGATCAAAGCAGATTTGATGTATGATGAGATGTTTATGCTCTGGAGGGTGCCATATTGTCATGTAGCAGGATTGGGATTGTAGAACGTGAGTGTCGGGGGGTGGGGGTGGGGGGCAGTCTCTGCTTGTTAAGGTACACTTTGGTATGACAAATGCAATCAGTCAACCATGAGAGGCAAAGGTCATGGCGGAATAGTTGAGATGATTTAGAAACAGACAAACAGGAAACATAGAGGTCTGACCAGAATGCTGTAAGACGATTTAATTCAAGTCTCAAGCTAGATACATGTACCAGATTAACGATTGTGTAAAATGGGGTCATGTCCTCAATTTTGGTGAGTACTGATGACACAGGGAATGTTTCAAGATTCCCTCCTAGGTGTGATCATCTTAGTGACCATTTATAATCACAGGGCACGTTCCATGAGTCGGGATCACAAGATCACTTTAGATTATGTACATTGCATGCATGCGATGTCTCACATGTATTTCACATATGCACAACACATTTCACCCTCTCAAATTAGTCTTCAACAAAAATAACCATCTTGGTTCCCAAAGTCAACTCACATTAGAGATACAGGGAGCCTTGAGTAGATCACCTGGTACTGCCCTACTATGACATCCTTGATGGATTTAAGCATTATCGGCAGGTTACTGTGTTTTACTGATGTGCTTATAGAAAATAATATACAATTGTTTCTAACGGTAAATATCGTTTTTCTCATTTTGAAGATTGTAAAAAATCTATTTGTAAAACCTTAAGGGGCCAAGGTTGCCCCTTTAGGCTATACACGACCTTCCCACTAAGGGAGCCTTTTCCACTATTTATTTTTTAATAGGTTGTTCATGTAACTTCTGTTCTTAAACATATCTTCTTAAAGCAAAAAACTTTATTGCTCCATCTATGGAGGTGAGTTTATGAGTGGTCCTTGAAGGGAAATCAGAGATGCTGCTGCAAGTCGCTCTGTTATCTTACTTACTACTACTTCATGATTTCTTACATCTATTCTATCACTAGATCCCTACTTCAATATACTCCAGTTTTATCAGGAAAAAAAGTACTAATAGTCCACCAAGTTCATTTGAATAACACTGACTTCCTTGCAGGTTCTGTTTGGTTTGCATCAGAAATGAAAGCCTTGAGTGATGATTGTGAACGATTTATGTCATTCCTCCCTGGGCATATATATTCTAGTAAAAGTGGTATGCATTATTCCACCTTCACAAATCTGGTGCTTGGTTGTCTTTAGGGGAAAGTTAGTACTGCTTTTCCTTGTTATATATGTTTCCTATGTATTCTTAGCGTGAGATCTTATAAATTTTGTTCTTTCATTTATTTTACCCCTTTTGATCTTTCTTGTTGGTGTCACTATCATGCTGTAACTATATTTGGTTTCTAAGGTTGGTAGATGATGATAGATGTTACCAAATTGCATCACACAATGTGAAAGAAAGAATCCCGGAAACATATTGATCTCGGAGTGCCAATAAATGTTCCCTGGTTGTAAAGTGCGCATTTCCAAAAATGAAGGGCCAACATTCCCCCTTTTTTTTTGGATCAATATCAACTTCACTTTCTTTATTGAAAGAAGGCCTTGAGGTTTTCCAAAGCTCTGGACAAACATTAATGTTTATACAATTGCCCTAAGGATTTTAAGTGCTAGAGGTTATTGGCTCACGTCTGGCTATATGCATTCGATACAAATGCCTCCATGTACATTTTTTGAGTTTGTACATTATGTCGTGCAGATGTACTTCAAGTTACCTCTGGGGATTATCCGATGGAAGCATTAAATATGCAAAATTACAAAAAAATATACCAATATATGTGATAGCGACCACCATTTTCTTACAACAATAACAACAACATTACCCCAGTGCCGCAAAGGCTCCCACCTACGGTGGGGGTAAGGGGGGTCAGATGTACGCAACCTTGCCCATGTATTAAGCACAGAGGGGCTGTTTTTGGATGACCCACGACAAAAATTGCGTCGAAAATTGCAGACTGTTGCTTCATAACAAAGAAGCGCAAACAGTTTAGTGATCCATTTTGCTTTATTCCATTACATTCCCAAGCCAAAAGTTGTGAGTCTTTCGCCCCATTGGAAATGATGGAACCACCATTTTCTTACTCTGGCAAGAAATTATTAGGATTCGGAAGTACAAGACGTGAAATTATTTAGCAGCTTAACAACCACAAGAAAATATAAAATATTGACTTGGTAAAGAAAATAAATTGTTAGATTACATTGAATGAGAAGTTATGCTCTTCAAGGATTACCTATTTGCAATAAATGCTTTGTATTACTCCTTCTGTCCCTAAATGAATGTCCGATTTTCAAAACATTTTGTCCCTAAATGAATGTCCATCTTTTAGTGAAGTTACTAATTCCTCCCTTATCAATGATCATATCCTAACTTACACTTACAGTCATAATGTCATATAGTGGTATCATTAAGGATATTTATGTAAACATGCTACTAAAAGTGCTTAAAAGTTATTATTTTCAAATTTCCCTTGAAGTCAAGAATGGCCGAAGCGAGTAGTTTTTAATCTGATGTTCAAGTTAATTGATGTTGTATGTTCACAGGTGGGCTTAGAAGGTGGTATAACCCTTCATGGTATTCTGAACAGATACCTTCAACTCCATATGATCCACTGGTCTTACGGAAGGCCTTTGAGAAGGTCCGTAAAGTTTGACACTGATTGTGATAAATCATATCTGCAAGATTTTGATTTGAGTCCTATCATAAAAAAATAGTCGAATTTGAGTATTTTTTCCCGGTGACTCAACAGTACTCCGTATTATCTTTATATTTCTATTGAAACACTAGGAAGTAAGAAAACTGAGGGAATGGTTTGACAGGTTAGTGACTTCCGTCTTGTTTTTGCAGGCTGTGGTTAAGAGACTTATGACAGATGTACCATTTGGTGTATTATTATCTGGAGGGCTTGATTCTTCACTTGTTGCTGCAGTGGCTTCTCGCCATCTGCTAGATTCAGATGCTTATTCCCAGTGGGGATCGCAGTTACACACTTTCTGTGTGGGGCTGAAGGTCATACTATTCTCAGTTATCTTATTTAACTCTCATAAATTTCCTTTACACGCCCTTGAGCTGAAAATGTTTTCAAGTTAATGATAAGACAGTAGTTACCCCATGATTCTTCTTTCCCTGTTGCAATTTTGTTTTATAGTTTGTCGTCCTTAATACCTTTTGGCACCTCTCCCATATTTTTAAAAGATTAGTTTCCCTATTTGTCAATGCACTGGATTGATTTTCATTTTCTTTTGAGCTATTTAAATCATCAAGAGGCCCACAACTTGAGCTTCACTTTAGCTTTCAGATCATGCTCCATTTGAGTAGTTTCTGGAATTAGCTAGCCTTTTTTTCTGAAGCAACCTCATTGAAACCTCCTTTCCCAAATATTATACTTCCTCCAAGCCCCAAAAAAATGTCCTACTTTAATTTCGTGGTCAACTCAATTGGACTTTGACCACCAATTTATGATAATCTTATGAAATTCAAAAAATATTCTTGATAATATTCTTAATGGTGTATGAATAACAGTTCTTAGAATTTCATGAGGATAATTATTTTTCATAAAATTTTGGTAGAAGTTCTGTTGAGTTGACCAATAAAGTCAAAGTAAGACAGTTTTTTTGATGGGACGGAGGGAGTATTATTCTTGCTTTCAGGGTTCTCCTGATCTCAAAGCTGCAAGGGAAGTAGCAGATTATCTTGGTACTCGCCACCATGAGTTTCACTTTACAGTTCAGGTGAGTTTTGTAGAAAGTGTGAACGAAAAAAAAAAACATTAGCATGGGCATCTCAGTACATTTAAATTATGGTTTTTTGGTTTCTTCTACTGTTTCAGGAAGGAATAGATGCACTTGAAGAGGTAATTTATCATGTCGAAACATACGATGTAACTACTATTAGAGCCAGTACACCAATGTTTCTTATGTCACGGAAAATTAAATCCTTGGGAGTTAAAATGGTTATTTCGGGGGAAGGTTCAGATGAAATATTTGGTGGTTACTTGTATTTCCACAAGGCTCCCAACAAGGAAGAGTTGCACCAGGAAACGTGTCGCAAGGTAAAAAATAAATAAATCACTTTTGCACTGCTCCCCACCCTACTCCCTTTCTGAGATTATGCAAGCAAAAAAGTTACACCCAGTTAATGATTTTGTATCCCATCTGCTTTATATTTCAGATCAAGTCTCTCCATCTATATGATTGCTTGAGGGCCAACAAGTCAACTTCAGCATGGGGTGTTGAGGCTCGTGTGCCCTTTCTGGATAAGGAATTTATTGATATTGCTATGAGTATTGATCCAGAATGGAAAATGGTAAGACTTCTATATTTCATCCTTTTTCCCCATTTGAGTTGAATGGATACATTGTAGCTCTTGAAGTTGACTAAATTCCAACTACAACGGTGATGAATGATGATCCCCGCAAGAGAGTTGAGCTCACCCGTAAATGAGTTCAGCGCATTTCGCTGGAAACTTTAAGTTTTGAACTTGTGCAATGTTTCTTAAAGTTATAAACCAGGCCAATCTTATTAGCCATACTGACTGAAACTGCTCACATAGGAGCAAGTATTGGGTAATGGGTATCATAGTGATACTCCCTCCGTCCCAAAATGATCTTCGTACTTTTTTTGTTGTTAACACGAATGTACTTTAGGCGTTAAATTTAGGTTAATTTAGTTATCCTAACGAAAATTTAGAACTTATTAATGATACACCATATAATTACTATCAATAACAATTTATAGATGTTTATTAGGACAATTAAATTAACCTAAAATTGCTGCTCAAAATACCTTCGTGTTAACAAAAAAAAAAGTAGGAAGATCATTTTGGGACGGAGTGAGTACTACATATCAATATGATATGGCATCACCAACCAACCTAATAATGCCCTGTGGTAACTAGTTTTGCACATTAAGGTGTATTTTACCTATTCATCCTCAACAGGGCAGAATTAACTGACTCTAAAATGAATGTTTTTTGCTTCATGCTTATCTTGTCATGTATCAGTGGGAACATGGTACCAGGCTTATGCTTTTGTTGATATCATTTAACGTAGATTAGAAATTAATTTCATGAGAACCTTTTTACTGAGATCATAGTTATTAAAAGCGCGCCTAGGCTCGCGCCTAGGCGCGCCTAGGCCCAGGGCGCAGCTTTAGAGCCTGGGGTGCGCCTAGGCTTCGGGCACAACAATTGACCGACAATTACATCTAATTAAACCTAATACGCGACTAATACACTTCCTCTCCTACGGCTCTCTCACGTACACGCACACGCAACATAAGTCCATAACTCTATATAAGAGTAGCGATTAGCCTGATCACTCTGGCGACCTCCGGTGAGTATTATTAGCTCTGACAGGTTCGTCACTCGGGCGCGCGCCCGCCTTGCGCCTTGCGACTAGGCTCCAGGCACACCTTCTGCGCCTTGGTGCGCCTTGAGCCTTTAATAACTATGACTGAGATTATGTGTTGTTTGTTACTTTATACTCCGTCCCATAAAGTTGTTCCTATTTGCTATTTTTGTTAATTCCCAAAAGATAGTCTCTTTTCCAAAATTGTTAATTTAAAACTATTGAACTTCCAAAATTGCTAACTAAGGAAGAAAGGGAGGGAGGAGAGGCAACCAAGGAAGAAGGGGGAGTAATAGTTCAATACGTAATAGAAGTTCATTAAGGTTGGTGATGGAAATGAAAATATGATGTTAAAATATTTGAATAGTCAAATGGGACTATTTATGGACGGAGGGAGTATGAAATTAGGATGGCATAGCAATTTCTATTGAAATTAAGCAGATATAAAGTCCAGTGCAGTACTATTTGTATCCAAGACTTACTTTATTCAAAAATTGCAGATCCGTCCTGATCTTGGAAGGATTGAGAAGTGGGTCCTGCGGAAAGCATTTGATGATGAGCAAAACCCATATCTACCAAAGGTGAGTTATGCTTTGTGTAGGATTTCCCTCTCTTAGTATCCTCGAAACTTTCACCTCAAACTTTAAGCTCATGAACATTTAAAGTTATTGAGGATTGTCTTGTTGGTTTTAGCACATTTTATACAGGCAAAAGGAACAGTTCAGTGACGGAGTTGGGTACAGTTGGATTGATGGCTTGAAAGATCATGCAAACGCACAGGTATAGCAATTTTTATACTTCTCTCTGTAATGATATAATTTGAATGCGTACGCAGTTGTCTGCCCTTCTCAGGTACATATTTTATTTATTTATTTATATTATATTGTGTGACAGGTTACTGATACAATGCTGAGTAATGCAAGCTTTATCTACCCTGAAAACACCCCTACTACGAAAGAGGCATACTACTACAGGACTATCTTTGAAAAGTTCTATCCCAAGGTAAGCTTAGCATACCTGTTCTTGGTTTCATCGTAAGACCCATCTTTTCCAAATGTTTTCTTTTGTATTCCCTCCCTCCAACCCCTTATAATTCTATTATGGTAGCTACAATGATAAAATGATTTTCGTATTCTTTTCTTTAATTTTAGTGCCTAAGGGATTGAATCCCATGACATAAAATTTGTAGTGGATGTTGAAACATTCAAGCTTCCCACTCTCAACCTCTTGAAGAGTCCTTGCTTGAAAGTCGACAAGTTTTGATTATTAAACAACAACAAAGCATTAATCCCAAAATGATTTGGGGTCAGCTAACACATAAAGAAAACAATGAAAAAGTGGAAAGATGGTACAAAGAAAAGTTTTAAAATAAATAATTACTACCGCTGTCCCAAAATGAATGTCCGGTTTATTTATTTTTTTCCAAATTTGCACTTGATCAAGAGCAAAAAAGAAAGAAATCAGACATTCATTTTGGGACGGAGGGAGTACAATGATTCATTGATCTTGCAACTAATCAACCAGTATTGCTTTCAGTTGATGCCTAGAAAATTTTCTTCTTGAAGTAACATTTATATATTCTTCTTGAGCAGAATGCTGCTAGATTGACAGTCCCGGGAGGTCCAAGTATCGCATGTAGTACTGCAAAGGCAGTAGAATGGGATGCTGCATGGTCAAAAAATCTTGACCCATCTGGTAGAGCTGCTCTCGGAGTTCATGAAGCGGCTTATGAAGAAGTGGAGGAGAAGAAGACCGCCATTGTCTCTGCTTAGAAGCTAGGAGTAGAGAAGACCCAACACATTATTTCGTCACAGATTTTTCTTGCATTAGCCTAGTGTTGGTGATTCGTGAGGTTGATTTTTCAATTGATCATAAAGGTATTTGTTTTCCTAGAAGACCCATTTTTATTATTTATTTTCAAATCAAGAAACACTGAAGTAACCAGCTATTTATCTCTTCTGTTTATACTGCTTCGTCCGTTCCAGAAAAAATGGTCCACTTAACAAGTCAAACTTTTTTTATGTATACCCCTATTATCACCCTACTTCTTTCCTGCTAAGAATACGTCGCACCTGCTTTACTTGTTTGTGAATAAATAAAGCGAGATTATTTTTTATTTTTTGTAATTGAATCACTTTCAGATAGATTGTTGGTGCTTTCTTGTTTAGTGTACTTAAAAAATAAAATAAAAAAAAAATAGAAATGAATGTTGCGGTTTGTTATTGTGAATAAGTTGTGATTATTTGTCGAAATTGGAATTGAGGTTTGAAGAAAGAGTGAAATCTAGTAGATAGAAGAAGATGAATGTGCATCGCACAATGTGGGAACTGGGATGCATGAACAAGTTGTATAACACATGAAGAACACGGCTGTACAAAATTAATGTTCCAAAACACGTCTAAATATATACAATCAGTATTGGTTTTTAGTCAGGTGAGCAAGCAAGACAAAGCTGGATGAATTCATAAACTATGTTACCAACGACAAATACCAGGTGCCTCTGTCCGCAATACAGAAATCATCTCTTCATACTGTGAACCATATACAAAACCCCACAACTGCAAACAACAGCAATCTTTTGTCAATTTCGGCCAACCCTAATTACTCATGTAAATATAGTCCCACTTTAATTTTGTAATGATTGAATTTTGACCAAAGATTTAGGAAAAGCTATTTTCAAAGGGGAAATTCAGTTTAGGGCTTAAGCTCGAGATACGGGGCCCACTTTTTTTTTTGCCACATCAGGGCCTAATATGTAAAATTTTCGCAGTTAAGGGCTTTTTGACGGTTTCGGTTAAAAACTCAGTTAAATAGCATGTGTCTTGCACGTGACTAACGGAATTGGTTAGTTAAATTAACTCACTTTTAAGGGGGGTTAAATTACAAATTTTACAATTGAGGATAAATTGTTTATAATCCCTTTCATCTTCATCTTCAACCTCTTCCACAACCACCCATCACCACTTACCTCCACCACCACCATTCACCCATCCGTAACCCACAATCAACCTCCATCTCCACCGGTCTTATCATCACCATTAACCCTAACCATCAACTTCCATCTCCACCTAATATATACCAATCCAAAACCAAAGCCCAGATTCAACCCAATCCCTCGCACGCCCTCGTCATAATCACCCACCATCTTTCCTCCTCCACCAATCGACAGTGAAATCGGATTGCATAGTCCGATTTGCTGAACTCCGATTGCATAGGCCGAAAATTAGCAAAGGTCACCGATCTGAGATGGGACGACATTGTTGCAGAAGAATTTGGTCGGGAAACTGCCAACGGGAAAGAGAGTGGCCGGGAAACTGCCGATTTGAGATGGGGGCCAGCCTAGGGGGAGAAAACGAAGCGGTGCAGCGAGATGTTTGTGGGAGAAGACTAAGGACACATTGGAGGAGAAGGGTTGCCGACGGGAAAGGGGGAGGGGAGCAAGGTATGTTGGGAAAGATGGAAGAGGGAGTAGTGTAGGGGGGCAAAGAGGGATGGACTTGGACTCTCTCTCTCTCTCTCTCTCTTTTCTACTTTTTTTTTTTTAAATTTATTTGTACTGATATTTGATATTAATAAGATAATATTTTTTATATCTAATGAAACATTTATCTTTTTAAATTTATTAGATTAAATATGCTTGAAAGAAAATATATTTATTCGATGTAAATTTTTTATTAAACTTCATTTTGATTAATTAATTTTATTTATAGATTGTAATTAGTTTTTTTATTATGTTAAAAAATAAAGTGTGGCTTGTTATTTAATATTTTTAAAATAAATTAAAATTTGTATCCTTTTAGTCTAGGAATTTTCATTTAACCCCTTGAAAGGAGTATCAACTTCAAACTAAGCAATTTTGTTAATCATGTGCAAGACACATGATATTTAACTGAGTTTTTAACCGAAATCATCAAAAAGCCCTTAACTGTCGAAAATTTTACATCTTAGGCCCTGATGCGGCAAAAAAAATAATAGTTGGGCCCGTATAGAAGACCCCCCCCTCAAGTTCAGGTTCTAAACTACAATTTCCCCTCTTTCAAATGAAATTCTAAAACTTGTTATCGATAAACTAATAAAAGTACTACCATAACAATTTTCAGATATTCATTAGGATAGATATATAATTGTTCAAAGTTCAATCAAATTCGTCTTCAAATAAGTAGGACTATATTTATCGGATGGAAGGAGTAAAAGAGAAAGAGAGAGAGAGAGATAGCACCTCGATTTCCTTTACTTCAAACTCTTGTGTGCGTGCCAAGCAGCAGTTTCCGTATGTTTCAGAGGCTGAACTTGACCCATTTAATCTTCAATGAATATTGAAATCAGACACCAAAACTGAAACATGAATATGCAAATATAGACAAAAGGAGTAGAGCTCTTACAAGTCACCATCCAAGTATAGTGCGAAATGATTACCCCCACCCAATGCTAAATACTCTGTTTGACACAGTGTGAAGTACCGGTTTGCACCTGTTTTATGTTCATACTGTTAGTTGCAAAGGATGCACTCAAATCAGCTCTTCCCCTCTCTCTCTTTTTTTTTTTTGTGTGTGTGTTGATAACCTAGTTAAAACTTAGCTCACTCTCTCAAAATAAGAATAATTAATGACAATAGCTGAATATTAAGACAGAAGAAATAATGGAGAGACTACAACATTGTACATAGTTATCTGAACTGAATTATATGAAGCAGAGAATGAATGCAATTCAAAAAATACGAGATCTCATTTGATGTGAGAAACTCAAAACCATTAGCTATGGGTTGAGAATGACATTGAAGTTACCTACTGCTCAAGTTAAGAGAGAGATTGGTCACATCCTTTTGATTACACTCGAGTTTTGTCTTTGATTCCCTATCAGTTATTAGCAGAAATCACCAAAAAGTAGTAGTACGGATAAGTAATTAGAGGAGCTGAAATTAATCCCCAACAGAAGTTATCCTTGAGTGGTTTTATCATGAGGGTTTATGTGCGGGTCAATTACATTATGTCATGGAAAGCAATCAAAGGTGCTTTGAAGAGGATGGAGCTATGGGGTAAATATGATGGTGTATGTAATGGGAAAAAGATAAGATTGGAAGAAAATGTGAACTGAAGAAGCTTCACACCCCAAAAGATCATATAGCTCGGATGGCATTTTTGATGGGACAAAGATAAAATTAAAAACAAAGTGTGAACTGAAGAAGCTTCACATTGCAAAAGACAACAAACCATAGCACGGATGATGCATAACGACGACAAACATATGAAGATCAAGGCAGGAGACATTTCAGAAAAAACCTGACACTATTATGTTAATGTTGGCCACTTGGTGCTATGTAGAAGAATTAAGGAGAAAGATGGTTTTCCATTTGAGGGTCAGTTGCAAGCTCAGAAAATGGTTGAATGAAATTAGGAAAAAGAAAAAAATAATACCTGTTGGGCGGAATATGACAGGACGGCCAGGTGTATTCGTGTTTGTAAAGACAAATGTATTATTTGTTCCCTGTTTAAAACTTCAGCAGTGAGTAAGAAACAAGAAACAAATAGAAAAAAAATATAGAAAAAAGAAGAAAAAATTAAATGCTCTTAGGATTAGACATACCTGATATCTCTTCTTGTTTGCTGGCCTTAAGGGTGCCTCAACTAAGCCACCAAAAACTGCACCTTTACGGTCTCCAACTACCTAAAACGTTTTGGAAAAATAATAGTTGAAGGGGGAAGATTCCTTAAAAGTAATATACAAATAAGTAATCCAGAAAGTAAGAGATGAGAGATCCAGACAACATACAGAATGACAAACAAAAACGTTTGCTGCAGTTATTGTTTTAGCATTAAATTTTGCCACTTGAGAAACTGAGAGTTTGAATGACATGAGCCAACCTCCATGAAATGATTGAATAAGAAAGAAGTAAACAAGAAACACTCTTCCCATTTTTAGAGGTGGTGTGGTTTGACGACGGGAATCAGGATGTGCCAACACCACACTTGTACGAGCACACAACAATTGCCTCAAAATAGTGCAAGTTTGGAGAAGTAACAAGTGAGGACATAATGCTCTCATAATACCATTCTGGGAGAGATTTTGAGTAATCCGGATGTGTTTGGTTCGAGAAAATTGACCCAAAGATTGTGCTGACTCTGCCGACCAATTCTATCACCATATTTGGTTACTTTGGGGCGGTAATGTCATTTTGAATAAATGACGAAATCTTACACATATGCGAATCTTGGAGATCTACTTCGTTGGGGGGGGGGGGAGGGTGATGTTATGAGCCCACCAAATCATTCCATTGAGATCACTTTTTCTGTTTTTCAAACAATAATACCCCACTTATTTTACTATAACCTCAAACTACTCTTCCTAGTATTACTAATGGGTTCACCTTTTCAATTCATGCCCCTCACCTTCATTATCCCACGCTGCTCTCTTCATCCTCCACTTCTACTGTTATTTCATCCTCCTCCACAGGTAGCCTTTCATCTCTAAACCAAGAGGTCCAATAAATACCCCAGAGATTAATCCGTTCATTTCGAAACCTCCTCATTTTCACTCTTCATTGTCTCACTCCACCCCTCTAAATCAACACTGCCACTGACAATCGCTTTCTCCACAGTTACTGCTGCTCGGGCCAACTTTAAACCATATGTACATTCCCAAATTTTCAAGGTTTTAGGCTGTGTCTTTTTCACTATCTCTCTCCACAACTGCTAAAATCAGTGAACACCACAACAAACCTATCCCTATCCCTATAATTGCTCTGAGGACAGATTTGCCTGGACTAAATTACAGGCACCACAGTGGTCTTGTCTTCCCCTTCTCTGTCGAGGTGATCATTGATGAGCTCTCGAACCAAAGATTTGAATTGATGGAAACTATTGCCAAGATATATTTATAACCCTCTCTCTCTCTCTCACTCACTCACTCACTACTCTTCACAGCCACCAAAATCTGGAGGGCCACAATAAATGGTACTCTCATCCCTTTATCTGATCAGATGATGGTATTTCTTGGACCAAACTACAGGCATCGCCCATAGTGGTCTTTATCGTTACCTTATCCGTGGAGGTGACCCATTGATGAGATCTCTGAGCAAATATTTGATTTTTGATGGTAATCACCTGGATATGATTCGACGTAATCTATAATCTATCTAAGATTTGACAATTGTATTACGTTTTGGTAGAAGATGATGAGGTTACTACAACATTGGTTGCTTTTCTCATTCCATTCCTTACGATGTTCAAGCATACCAAATAAACATTACCATCCCATTATGTCCACATCAACCGTGCGTCTTGAGTCTTGAATTTTTTAAAGAACTAAAAATCTCAATGAGAGGAAGTTCCATTGCACATTCCTTCCAGCCAATTCACCAGCGAACCAAGTTACCGAACGCCACTTTATGATATGAACACAAAAATTGTCAACATACATGGAAGACCAGGACCTCCTTCAAGAGAAGAAAGGAAACAAGAAGGTTTAATTATACCACATTTCTTCAGTTGACCACAAAGAGTTCTTCTCTAACCACTATGCTAATTGTTTTAAACTATCTCCAAGACATTTGACAAAAAAAACTATTATTTGTTCACCCGGACTAGAGAGACTTAATATTGCCGATCGGTACAAAGCTTAAGAACCTAACCGTAAATAACACACTTCAGAATGGCCTTTAAATAAGTATACACGCATGCAAGCTCATACATAAAATTGTGCAGAAATAAAACTTTCATAGGTGCTCGAGACTAGGATTTACCAGCAGCGAGAGACCGGGGCAAAACATGCTTCTTCGATATAATGTTGAAAGAGATATTCCGTGCCTCCATGTACTACAGTTAAGACCAATATCCCACAAATATTTTCATTAAATCATCAAAACTATTAAGTCAATGAAAATCAAACAGAATGCTCAAAAGAAAAAAAAAAGATCGAATTTCACACAGTATACCTATATAATAACACCCATTTTTTCCCCTGAACAAGTGCAGGGAGTGAAACATAAAGAGCACCCCTTGTGTTCTCAGACAATAGCAACGAGGGTTCTGAAATTTCGGGAAGCTTTTCCAAAGGCACAGGCTCATATAAGGTTTGCATAGGAATCCCCTCATTCCTACAGTCACTAGAATCCTTTCCTTCATCATTCTTTAGATCCGAATTTCCCTTGTATGAGGATTGGCTTCTATATCCACCAAACCTAGCAGCCTGATAGAAAGCTTTGCCAACAGTTTGTTTTCCCCTAGACAGTAAACTTTTCTTTCCAGAATTTTCTTTGTTCACAAGTTGTGGTACTGGTTCACTTGTTACTTGCTTCTCATTTGATCCCTCCAAGTGAGAATCCGTTGATTCCACAGGAGATAAAAAAGAATAGAGAAATGCAGTAAAAGAAGAAGTGTCGGGCCCATCGACTAAATCCTTGTCCTCTGAATTTGACTCCGATTGAGTTCTTTTTTGCTCACTCACATCATCCTAGAAAATAAATAAAAAACGAAGCATAAAAACAGAATCAAACGAATGATGATGCAAGGATAGAAACAGATTTTACACATTTTAAAATTTTAACAAAACTTAGTGAGCTTGAAGGTTTTTAAAACTTCTGTTAGTGTTCTTGCCTATATTCAGTTTGATTGCAATTTGAATCCAGTAATTCAGTAACACCATTACATTTATGTATAAGTACGTACTTAGAGTTGGAGCCACATTGCATGTTAGCGTTTCGAAGGTAAGTTTTGTAAAACAGTGACTGAACATGAGAATACCCAGGCATCATAATATTAGTGTCAGGAAAAAGAAAATTCACTCCTGAATTTAAGCATATGTCGAGGTAAAAGGAAACACAGGCATTTGCAAGAAAGCATTGGTGATATAATAATGCTTGAAACAAAGCAATAACTTCTTTCTTTTGTCATAAATTAGTAGAATAAATTCCAATCATACAAAGGAACTGGAGAAATAATTGCTAGCTTAGCTACCATGTAACTGGAAGTTATGATTTGGATCATACCCAACAATTGATTTTATATTTTTGGACATAATAAAAAGTGGGGAGAGGCTATTTCCACTACAATATTGGCTAATTATAAACAGAACCCTAGAAAGTAGGTAAAATTCCAATTATGGAAAGAAAAGGAAAAGCTTAGAAAAACCCAAGAAAGTAGGTATGGAATTACAAACCTAAAAATTAACAAAAACAAATTCAAAATCAAAAACTGAGAAAAACCCAGATAGTGAGAATCGGATTATGGGTGTTGGAAAGATTGATTGGATGATGCTGAAATAGTCATAATAGAATGAAAACATGGGTGATGAACTTACAGGTGGGGAATGAGAAGAGGAGGAGGAGGGAGGTTTATCGGAGATGGGATTGAGAAGAACAGTAGTGAGATCAGAGACAAGGTAGGCTGCTTTACTCCTCAACGATCGCCGCTGCTGTTTCTGCTCTCCTCCTCCTTCTCCTTCCTGCTGTTCTTGCCTACCCATTTATCAGTCAAGAATTACCTTTTTCTTTGAAATTAATTGCAAGTTTATGCTTTTTTGCGATTCAAATGAAGAATTGAAAGCAGAAGTAATAATTAAGATTGAAGAACTGAACAAGGTTGGATGGTGGAAAGCAAAATGGGTATGTTGTAAGCAACAATAGCCGCCTTTTCTCACAACAAAATTAAAATAATTACCCAAGTATATGCATTAACAAGGAGGACTCCGTGGCCCAATGGATAAGGCGCTGGTCTACGAAACCAGAGATTCTGGGTTCGATCCCCAGCGGAGTCGTTTTCATTTTCTTTTTATTTTTTTTTGCATTTCCTCACTTGTGGGCGGATGGGCCGTTGCTTTTTTCCATACTATTAATTCCAAGATCCAATCCAACAGTATTTTTATGGATCTGAACCATTGGGCACACAAATTAAAGTGAATTTAACTCTTTAGATTCCCCCTGTCACTTTTTTTGAGAAATAAACGAGGTTGAACATCTACGGTATAAATCACATCATGGGTGAATAATATTATGAACAGTATTAAATATCAAATTTTTTATTTTGCTCTCATTAAATTGTTCCTTTTCATTTTGTCCTTAAAATTTTATTTTATTTTTTCATTAAAAAAACAAAAACTCACGTTTCATCGAATACGGGCTTTTACTACTAGTTTGAAATAACTTACAATTTGAGAAGTAAATAAAATCAGCCATTCATTATAATATACTCCCTCCGTCCCAGCCCAGTGTACACTTATTTCCCTTTTGATCCGTTCCAGTCCAGTATAAACTACCATAAATGGTATGTCATTTAATATTTTATATTCTCCCTACCCCACCCACTCATTAACTCCACTCATTCTCCACCATACAATTTATTCAACCAACCTACTATTTACTCCACTCATTCTCTCTCTTCATTTTCTACCGCACATTTTTATTATCTTAATAATATTTCTTAATCGGCGTGCCTTAATCAATGATGCACACTTGGGTGGGACGGAGGGAGTAGATGTACATTTATTTAGTGCAATGCATAATATATTACTTCCTCCGTCCCAATCCAAGTATATCTCGTTGTCTATTTTGAATAAAACTATTTTATATTGAAACACACAAAAAGAAAAGAGTTGGTCTTATAAAAAAATTAGTTTTTCCTGCCACTTAGGAAAAACGGGTTTTGTTTTTCCCGTTTGTGTCAGTACCAGTTTAACAAAGTGTCAGTGTGACAAAGTGTCAGTGCATGTGTAACAAAGTGCCAGTGCAAAAAAGTGTCAGTACCAGTTTAACAAAGTGCCAGTATAAACAAAGTGCCATTGCATGTGTAACAAAGTGCCAGTGTAAAAAGTGTTAGTGCCAGTTTAACAAAGTGCCAGTGTTAGTGTAACAAAGTGTCAGTGTAAAAAAGTGTCAGTGCATATATATTAAGTGTCTGTTTATATACAAACACTGGCACTTTGTTACACTAACACATTGTTAAACCAACACCGGCACTTGTTTTACACTAACACCGGCACTTTGTTACACTAACACTGACACTTTTTTACATTAACACTGACACTTTTTTACACTCGCACTTTGTTACACATGCACTGACACTGGGTTTCTGGACAAAGAGATCTTTTAACTGGCACTTTTTTAGACGTGCACTGGTACATTTTTACCATAACCCTGACAATTATTTAGACAACTGCTGTCACTCCCTCGAAAGCAAGAGAATGAAGAACAGAAGAGCAACAATTCGATAGCAGTTGGTCGTCACCAGAAGCTCTGTCTCTCAATTGACTTGCTGAGGCAAAACCTCATCATCCAACTCATGTATTTCGAAAACAGGAGCGTAACGCCCTAACCCCAATTGATTCAAGCAAACCCTAACCCCATTTTTATCCAAATTGTTATTCCATGCCCTAGCATCAGTATCATCAGATGGGCCATCCAATTCAACTCCATCAGAAACCCTAACCCTAACATCTCTCCTATGCCCAACAAAATTCGCATGCCTTTTATCTCCATTAAGCAAATGAATTGGGCTTTGCTCCTTCAATCCACTATCCGACACATCGTCTCCGTCAAAATCCCTAAATCCAATTTCGTCGTCATCATCGCTTTCACTAAACTTATCATCTTCGTCAGTCTTTAAAGAAGCCCTCCAATTCGATCTCACTTTTGTGCTTCTGGGCGCCGCAAGCGAGAGAAAGAGTCGACGTCTTCTAAAAACACGTTTTTTTTTTAAGCTTGAAAAAAACGCGTTTTTTGTGAGATTTTGTCAAAAGAAAATTAGTTTCGTTTATATTAGGACAAAAGGAGTATATATTATGATAACAATATACTCCTCCGTCCCGGTAATTGCTTTACCCTTTTGGGGTGGGCACGCAAATTAAGAAAATTGATGAGTGGATAAAATGTTGTGAGTGTAATAGTAAAATAGGAGAGAGAATGAGTGGAGGAAATAGTAAATTTGAAAAATGTTGTGAGTGTAATTGTAAAATAGGAGAGAGAATGAGTGGGTGGAATAGTAAAGATTATTTGTCATTTTAGGAAAGGTGATGCTTTAAACGGGACACCCATTTTGACAAAAAGTGAAGTTATTAATGAGACGGAGGGAGTATATGTATATTTATTTAGTGTAATATTACATATATGACATAATATTTATTATATTATAGTAATATTATATTATTCATAATATATACTCCCTCTATTCTAGAAAAATATGCACAATTTTATATGACACGAAAATTAAAGAGAAAAGTGTAAAAAGTGATGTGTTGGAAGCGTAGATGATTGGATATGAGAGAGAAAGTAAAGTAAGTGGGTAATTATTGTGAATATGAAAAGTGGGTATCATTTACTTTTTGGGACTTTACTGATTACTTTGGGATAATCAAAATAGGTATTTTTGCATATTAATATGGGACGGATGAAGTATAATATATGTTCATAATGTAATATGATATAATATAAGGCTCCGTTTGTTTTACGTAAAACGATTTTCAAAAAATGATTTCCTGTAAAATGTTTTTCGAAAAATGATTTCTTGTAAAATATTTTTCGAAAAATGAGATAAACATTGCTGTTTGTTAAGGAAAATGTTTTTCGAAAAATATTTACATGTTTTAATGAAAATATTTGTTAATAAAAACACAATTTGAGATAAGTTAAAAGAGATAGGGTGGGGTAGGGTGATGGAGGTGGGGTGGTAGGGTAGGAGGTGGGAATTAAGAGGGGTGAGGTGGGTGGGTGTGGGGTGGATAGGGTAGGGGTAGGATAGGGTGGTGAGAGAAATATAAATGGTAATATGATGGTAGGCTAGGGTGGTGATAGGATAGAGGCGGGGTATAGTGGATAGGTGAGAGTGTGTGGGTGTAGGGTGGGGGAGTTGTTAAAAAATAAATTAATTTAATTATGAGTAAAAAAATTGGATCGTCTGAGGGGGGTTGGTGGTTGGTGGGGGTCGTGAGGGTTGTTAAAAAATAATTTTAATACGAATAAAAAGTTTGCTTGTAAGTGGGGAAATTGCTAAAATATAATTTTAAAATGAAAAAAAATATATTTTGGCCTTTAGGTGGTTGTGGGAGTATGTAGTTGTTAAAAATAATTTTAAAATGATTTTTTTTTACCAGATCGAGGGGTGGGGGGCATGGGGTGGTGGTGAGTGAGGTGGGGGTGGGGGTGGTGGTGTTGAGGAGGGAGGGAGAATTGTAAAATCTTATATACATCCGTAAAAGAAACATGCAAAATTTAATAATATTGATCTTCATGAAGACAACACATACAACTACAAATTCATATGTATATTAAGAAAGCAATTATTAATAAGTACGGATTGGGTTGAGTCGAGACCGTTTGGGCTGTGCCGTTTTGCTACATGTGCGGTTTGGGCTCAATGCGGTTTGACTTAGGCGGTTTGGATCAGGCGGTTTGGCACGGATGCGGTTTTTGGTGCGGGTTGTCTCAAGAGATTTGGCTCAGGCGCTTTGTCAAGTGAGTTTTCTTTGGTGCGATTTTAGCTTAGGCGGTTTGGATCAGGCGGTTTGACACGGATGCGGTTTGGGGTGCGATTTGGCTCAGGCGATTTTGATCCTAGGTTTGGGACAAATGATGTTTGGGTCAAGTGAGGTTTGGCTTTGGTGTGGTTTTTGGCCAAGACGGATTGGGTTTTTATACAATTAGAATTATTGAATATATCCCGTGCAAACACGCTAATTATCCGTGTCAGGGTTCCTCATGAAGAAAAAAAACCCTCGCCCAACTACCATAAAAAATAAATTTTGGCTATGAGTCATAAAATTCACCCCACCATGAATTTTTTTCCCACTTTTTCATTCCCTATTTTTGTAAAGCTATAAATCATCAATTCAACTAACTCTATAATGTCCTTTAGTGGAATATTGGTAAAGCCAAAATCTCCCCCAAAATATGATAATAAACCAATTTTCAAAAACGTTGAAATTTCCTATAATTATGTCAGCAAACATGCTTCACACCCATTCAGTTTACCTGGATATTTCTTTGAATATTGAAAAATCTTGAAAATATAAAGATAATTTTTTTAGAAATGAATTGACTTGGGAGAGTGGGAGGGGAATTTCCGGAAAGAGCAAGTTTTGGGAGAAACTAGTTTCTCCATAAATTATAAAAAATCCATTTTTTTTCTACTTGCAAGTAGTTAGCGAATATTTAGGAACAGTTTATAAAACAGGACTTTGTATAACTTAAGGAGAAACTAGTTTCTCCCAAAATCTTGTGTTCCGGAAAATAGGGCTTCTCTTTATTAAAGAGAGGAGAAGCAAATTTGAAATTTTTCTTCGTGTAATAATAATAATAAAAAAACATTGTATAAATAAAAATATTACTAAAATCTTTTTCATGCCCTCGATTTTTTCATTCCATTTTTCGTTGAACAAAAAATGAAAAAAATATAGGGCGAAAATAACGTAATTTACACTACAGAAATATAAAAGATAAAAGAAAGAAATAAAACACAAAAAAATACTCTCCATCAGTCGAAGCCTTTCTCATCCGTCTCCACCTCCATAATAACATGCAAAAAAAAAAATAGTCTATAAAAAAAAAAAGTACATGTAAAAGAATGCTAAAATTACAGAGTACATCGTTATTATGGAACAACATGAATTACAAACATTGAGTTTTTAATTTTTTCCATTTTTGAAATATTGAAATTTGAAATCGGTTATTTCTCTCAAGTCCATTTTCAATCCACACCTACACATCCTCCACAAATTAAGCACGTCTATCAAAAATTTGCAAATTTTTGTTTTTTAAACCACTTATGTTGGTGAAAATATAGAACACGAAAAGGCAATATGTATTAGAAATATTTTATTTAAAACCAAGAAATATTTTTGTTAAAAAAGTTAGGATTTTTTTAAAATCAATTATATTTATTTTCTTTTCAACATATTTATGTACATTTAAAACATGTAAATAATGTTTTTATGAAAGGATGGGGTAGGTGGGGGTGGTTGATGTAATGTGGGGTATATTAAAAGTTAGGTGTGTTTGTGTGAGCGTGTGTTAGCATTTTTCGAAAAATGTTTTAATTAAAAAAATATTCGTAAATCATTTTATTTAGAAAAGTGGGAAAAATATTTTTTGAAAAATATTTTCTCCATTTTCGATACTTACCAAATATCGAAAAATGGGAAAAACATTTTTCAAAAAATATTTTCCCTCAAACAAATGAAGCTTAATCCCTCCGTCCCAATAAAAGCTTCATCAATTACTTAAAAGGGCGTCTCGTTAGAAGCTTCACCTTTTCTAAAATGGCAAATAATTTTTACTATTCCACCCACTAATTTTCTCTTCTATTTCACTTTTATACTCACAACACTTTTCAAATTTACTATTTCCTCCACTCATTTTCTCTCCTATTTTACTTTTACACTCACAATATTTTTTTCACTTACTTTTTTTTTTAATTTGCGTGTCAAACTAAAATGATGAAGCTATTATCGGAACAGGAGTATAACTTTTCAATCTTAATGTGCGAAGAAAAGAGAAAAAAGTAGATGAGGAGGGTGGGGTAGGGTTTAGATATCCGTTTCCGAGCTATCAGACAAAGACGTTCGTTCAGTTTACTGCAAACAAAAGTCCTCAGTCAGTCCGTCCGTCCTTACCTAACGCCACGCCACTTCCCATTCACAACCCCGTTTTATGATGATAACTAATACGGAGTACTCTCTCTCTCCCTCGATATCAGAATAGAATAAATATCGGATGTTTTTTTTTCAACTTGATTTAATTTTGATCACATTATTACTTAAATTTAATTATTTTATAAAATTATTAAAATTGTTACTAGCAATTTTTTTAATTGAGAATCAAATAAAACTTTTAGACTTTCTTGTTGATTATTAAATCTTCATTAAATTGAGGTCAAACGTAAATCAAGCTAACCAAAATGTCAAACATGTGTTATTTATTCTAATACAGAGGGAGTAATAAATGTTATTAATGTTATTGCACAATACTAATGTTATTAATATTATTACAAAATACTCCTTCGTTCCGGAATAAATATTGCATTTATTCAACTAAGTTAAATTTTGACAAAAAAAAGTTATGAATAATAGTATAATACGAAGATAGAGAGAAAGAGTGAATGAGGTATTGTGATTAATAAAAGTGAAACATGAGAGAGAATGAGTGTGAGAAATAGGAAGTGAATTGTTATTTTGAATATGACAAATGGATATCGTTGAATATAAAATTATAAAAACTTTGTCATTTTAGATAGTTTCTCCACTTACGTGAAATTGACAAAAAAAATAAAAATTACACTCACGTGAAATTGAGGGAATATCTTTTATTTATTTTTATATTTGGACTAAAGTATTTTCTAAATACGTATAACAATACACAATTTATTTTGGGTTGGAAAAAAAAAAATTGTAACGGTTTATGGGAGTAATACATTCACTTATTTATACTCACCATTTCATTTCATAATTCACACCTACAGAGAAAAAACAGAAAGAAGAAAGAAGAAAAATGGCGACATTAACAATACCATCATCAGTTCCTTCTCCTGCTGAGGATTCCGAGCAACTCCATAAGGCCTTTGCAGGTTTTATTTATTTTCACCTTTTCTTACCCTTTTAATTTCACACATACATGCCTACCTTCTCATTTCCATTTCCATTTCCATTTCTATTTCTCTATCTCAATTTCCTTTTGTTTTTCCTGATCAATGTTGGATTAGATTAATCAGAATTATTGATCCAAAGTTCTAATTAACATGGGTTTGGTTGTCAATTTACATGCTGTTAATGAAGTTTACTGTGAATTTGATTTGTTTTATTTTAATTTTTTTTGGATTTTGTTGAGGTTGCCTTTGAATCATGTGGGAAGATTTTCATTTACTATGTGTTTTTTGTTATCTGCGTTGACTTAAGAAAAGGACTTTTTGGCAAAATGATTGTGGTCAGGTCAATCCAGCTTCATTAATAGAGACTTTTATGTAAGAATTAAGGGTTGATAACCATTGTTTGCCCCTTATATATTAGATCAGTGGTAACTTGACAGTAAGGCCGAATAATCAAAAGTGTTATTCGAGTGGTTTGACTTATAGTTGTTTTAATGAAGAGATCATTTGAGATTGGTTTGTGAGATAATTAAACTGATGTGATTAAACAAAAACTCGAGTTTGTTGGATAATTTGAGCTTGATTTTGTAAGCATATAGCGTAATAAGTCCTATTGAAAATGCGAAGCTTCTAATCTTGGCTCGATTTAGAGCTTGTTTTTTTATTGGTTTTTGAACGCCTTTCAATTTCACTGTGATTCCAAACAAGCTTGAACAATCAACTATTTTCGTCGTCGTATTACCTTGGTTTTCACCCTGCTCAAGTCTAATGACTGAAAGCTATAGGGCTAAACACGTAAATTTTGAGTCTTATAGCCCAATTCTTAAGTAATGTTTTGGTCCTATATATGATTATGAATGGCATAAAGTGTATTCTGATTTTGAGATCGCAAAAGTTTGTGAAGCCTCTTTGATTGAGCTTTTCCTTTTTCCATTCTTACTGCACTACTACAAAAATGCCTTTTAGAGGCTATTTGTTTGAGACAATAATCTTATATAGTCCCTATTTAAACATTTTTGGGACATCATTTCTCTAATGGTCCCTATTTTGACATGTTATATTTATGCTTGTGACTGTGATTGTTGTCATTAAAGTATTTGTGACACCCACTTAATGAGACCCCTATATCGTCCATGCTCTGTTCTTAATTCAAAAAGAGACGGTAATAGAGGCTATTTAAGACTATAAACTGCTATCTCAATAGCCATGTTTTTTAGTAGTGCTAGTACTTGTTTGTAAAGATGAAAGTGTTTTCTCACCAATTTGTGATAGATTTACAGATATTTGATATAAACTGATATGCTTGGTGTTTATCAATCTAATGTGTACGAGATTCCATTGTAGGATGGGGAACAAATGAGGCGTTAATTATTCAGATTTTGGCACATAGGAATGGTGTGCAGCGCAAATTGATTCAAGAAACATATGCTGCAACATATGGAGAAGATCTCCTCAAAGCTCTCGATAAAGAGCTCTCAAGCGACTTTGAGGTCAGCGTTTCAGAACTTTTTTGTGCTTTACAAACAAGAAGTATTTTACTAGAAGCATCTTAATTTGTAAATGTTGATTAAGTAGGTTTTTTCTTTGGAAATTGGACCATTTCAAATACGAATGACCGATTTTTTTATTTTATTTTTCAAATTTGATCTTGATCAAGAACAAATTTGAAAAAAAAAAATTGTCATTCATTTTGGGACGGAGGGAGTAGTTTTCATTAGAGGTGATAATTGTAAAGTCTTATATATACATTCTTTGTTGTTGTGTAATTGATTAAACAGCGGGCTGTGTTGACATGGACCATGGAGCCAGCTGAGCGTGATGCCTTCTTGGCTAATGAATCGACAAAAATGTTGACTGCAAACAATTGGGTTCTTTTGGAAATAGCTTGCACCAGGTCTTCCAAACATCTTTTCTTAGTGAGGGAGGCCTATCATGCTCGTTATAAGAAATCCATTGAAGAAGATGTTGCATATCATACCAAGGGTGACATCCGTAAGGTAAACTGATAGATCTGTTAAATATTAACTGAGTCATCGTCCATATAACTAGATCTGTTAAATATTTAACTGAGTCATATTCCATGTAACCAGATCCGTTAAATATTTGCATGAAATTGGCTGGTTGTTTACTTGGTTTGGTTTGCCCGTACAGCTTTTAGTTCCTCTGGTGAGCTCTTTCCGTTATGAGGGGGATGAGGTGAATATGATGTTAGCGAAATCCGAGGCTAAGATCCTTCGCGAGAAGATCTCCGAGAAGGCTTACAGTGATGAGGAGCTGATTAGGATTCTCACGACGAGGAGTAAAGCACAGCTCAATGCTTCACTCAATCACTACAATAATCATTTCGGTAATGCCATCACCAAGGTAATATATCTACTCTCTTTTGTTTGTTTAACCCATAAGTATCAAGTACTCCCTCCGTCCCAAAATGAATGTCTAGTTATCATTTAAGAGTCGTTTTGAAAATGTTTACTTTTTTTAAATTTAATGGCAAAAATGCATTCTTGTTATCTACTTTCTAATTAACTTCTAATTTTGCAAGTGTATAATGAATACTGAAAAAAGTTAGGTGAAAAATCATTTAGGCACAGTTTTCTTAGAAAAAAGACATTCAATTTAAGGACAATGGAAGCACTTACTTTTCTTAAAAGAATTTACGTTCCATAATGGTTTTTCATCCTCTAGATGTTTTTTGTTTTGTTTCATATGTCGAATTTGAGATTCTAAACTAGTACTGTATATTTTGATTATGCAGGATTTGAAGACTGACCCAAACGACGAGTACCTCAAGTTCTTGAGAGCAACAATAAAGTGCTTGACTACCCCCGAGAAATATTTTGAAAAGGTTCTTCGGCTAGCCATAAATAGGGTTGGGACGGATGAAAAGGCTCTTACTCGTGTTGTAACCACCCGTGCTGAAGTTGATATGCAGCGTATTAAAGAAGAATATCAGAGAAGAAACAGCGTGCCTCTTGACCGTGCCATTGCCGGAGATACCTCTGGAGACTATGAGAAAATACTTCTGGCATTGATCGGGCATGGCAAAGCTTGATCAGAAGCATTTCTAGTTTATTGTGTGAAATAATTACCATGGAGTTTATGAGGATTTTAATATATGCGAGGACTTTTTCTGCATAATTAAGCTATATTTTATGGTACCTTAATGTGTAATATTTGTTTTGGGTGTGTGTTTGAGTGCTTTTAAGTCAATGTTTTGTTGTTGAAATGTGCATTAACTTGTCAATATTTTGATGTTATAGTCAAATTTCTTCGGAAACGTGATTATAACATCAAAATTCATAATATTGGGAACAACAAAGTTCAAACTGATGTAAATAATATTCATCAATTTTTTTAAATATCAAGATGGGGAAAATACCAAATTAAACATATTAACTTGAGAAGAAATTAGAATGAAGCAAGAATGAGAGGGATAATTAAGTTAATTACCATAATCACCAATCCAAAATTAATCCTAAACTAGGATTATACCACTACAAAACAGCCCTGCATCAGTAAAATAAAGAGTGGAAAAACTCAAGTTCCTCAAATTTCGTTTTAGCCCCTTCCAATTTGTTTATCAACCACTCCAACTCCTCCAAGTTATCGTACTCCTCAACTTTCACCCCTTCCAGCCAATTCTTGACCGTTTCAGACCCAGCATATTGTTCCCCATTATGATCAGCAACAGCAGCAGCAGCAGCAGCAGCAGCAGAAGAAGAAGCTCCAACCGAATTGAAGAATTGGTCAACGACGGAGTCAAAGTCAGGTTCGCCGTGGGTGAAAGGGCGGCCGGAGGGGGTGAAAAGGGCGATGGCGGCTTTGGCGGCGGCTTTGGAGTGGAGTTCTTTAATTTTCTTGACGAGACCCTTGCGGCGCTTTGAAAATGTCACCATTACTTGGGAAGCTTTCTCTTTTTTCTTGATCTCAATTTTCTTCTTCCCAGTTCCTCCGACACCCATTTCTCTATTTTCTCTCTCTAGCAGATGAAAATTCCTTTCTGTGAGTTTTTTTTGGCGCAACAACTCCGGTGTCTGAATATATGTTGACAAGAAAGAAAAATAGCCGTTGGGAGTTTGCTTACCGCCAGCGCGAAGGAATTACTGAAATAGGAAACAGTATTTTCCTTTTAGCCGTTTGAATTATTGGAAGCGATTTTATATCAAATCTCCGGATTGTGTTGTAGATTTGATATCCGTTACAGCTTCCCTGATTTTAAACTTCATTTTCGTCAAAGAAGGTTATAATTCGAAATAATATCAATCTGAGTATCCAGTGACCCGATAATACAGAGGGACAATAGAAGGTAAGAATGTATCCCTTGGGTCACCAAGGGCGGATAATCGATCTTTTGATGACTACTATTATGAATAAGATGTATTTATTCCGGGAAAAAAACATGGCAAGAACACGTGCAAAGGTCGAGTCTATAAAAGATATTGGGGAGACAATAAAAACATTGAGGTTTTATGTCTTTTTTTTTTTTGTTTCTTCTTTTTGTTTATTTTCTTTGTTGTTCCTTGATTGTCTGGTCTAGTCTCCGTCACATTTTATTTTATATTTTTAATAAAATTTAGGGAGCATTTGAAGCCCTTTTCGATTAAAAAATAAGAAGTTATAATTAAATGATAGGTAAAAGAAAAGGTTTTTATAAATAAATAAAAAAAAGGTAATACACTTGTTTAGGAGTTTATAAGTGCCACAGTAATGTGTTATAATATAGCAGCAACTTGATGTGCATAAATAAAATGTTTTCCAAGTATTGAGCAAAGTACGAATACCATGGATGACTCAACAATAAAGTAACGTCCTGCGTGGATGAGTCAACTTTGACTGTCAAATCACCATACCGCCATTTCGAAGACGGGCGGCTTGAAAGGGTCATCTAGACGAGCTAAAGAGGAGAGGAGCGAGATCAATGATGATAGCGAGATGATCATCTCGCTCAAGTCATGGTATACAAAGCAAAGGGATTGTAGGTCGAAGTGGATAATAGGCGAGATGGGAATCTCGCACACCCTACTAGATCCCATTCTTGTTCAAGTCCGGCAAAGATGTTCAATCTAGGCGAGATGGGGATCCCGCCTAAGAGGTATCTGAAACTTCATTAAATGTGGCTCAATAAAGGGGAACCATCTCTCATCTCTGACACGAAGAACATCATTAAATGAGACACGAGACAACTATTATTGTAGGCGCCCCAAAATCTCATAAAACGAGGAAATGTCAACTAAAGTTGGTAGAAGATAATCAGAGATCACATCAACTGGTAGTATCATGATATCACCTATCACCTATCATTTTTATCCCCTTATCATAGAAAGAGGGTATAAATACACCTTCACCTTCTAAGTCAAGTAAGCCATTTTTCCGACTCTCAAGCTCTCTTCATTTCAATTTTGAGCTTATTCCATAACAGACACTTACTCTCACATCGGAGGGGCTTTAGCCGGAGAAGCCCCCGACTTAGTTTACGGTGTTCATTGTGTAGGCCTTGAGTGGATCATCGTGCCAGCTTCCCCTACGAGGAGACGACGCGTAGTGCAATAATCAGAACTCATTTTCTGGTAGCATCACAATCCATTAATATAAAATTTAGGGTTAAGAGATTAGGATTTATGTATTATCTGATGTGCTAGGAGCCATCAATCTCAACCGATATGCTGAATGTAACAGTAGCCATCCAAATTGCGGCCGATGATGACCGGTATCAAAACAAACTCGTTAGAAAGTAGTGACAACCTCAGCACCTCTCCTTTAGAATGTCCTCTTGGTTGCTGCAGTCTCAGTAGGGGTGCAATTGGTTAGTTTCGAACCGCGGTCTGAGACTGAACCGAATCAAATCTTACAGTTTGATTTGGTTTTCAAGTATAAATAGTTTGATTCGGTCTCAAATATTGGTAAACCACATGGTTCGGTTTGGTTTGTGTTCTAACTCTCCCAGACCAAATCAAACCGAACCACGGTTTAAAACCGTGAGACCGAACCACCAAACTGAACCATGCTAACCGCCAAACCAAACCACATTATATAAACTAATACTAACCTCCATTTTGTAGCTTATATAATATTTTCGTATATTTATTTACATTTACTGTTAGATCAATAAAAAAATTACATTACATAGATTAATCCTAACCTACGTTTTGTATATTATTTAATATTAATTTCATCATTTGTTATCTTCATTGCGATAAATAAATAACCAAGTTTTCTTCACGATTGACATTGTAAAGTGTTTTTCTTCCTTCAACCTATCTCTTCCTCTAATCTCTCTCTTCCTCCGACTTTCTTTTTAAACACCCGCATATTTTGCTTTTCCTCCGTGATCACGGAAATTTAAACAAATCTGATAATAAGTTGCGGTAAGAATCGTAGTTTGAATCGTAATATAAACCATGGTATGAACCATGATCGAACCGTGGTTTAAACCACGTAATTGAATCGCGATTTAAACTAAATTGAACCTAACCTAACCATAGCGATTTGGTATGGTTTGAATTTTTTTCATGGTTCGATTTGATTCGATTCGGTTTGAAATATTTTTAATGGATGATGCTTCACTTGTACATTTATAAAACTTTTTTGTAACTCTTTAATCTACACTATTGTTAGTTTCTCTTAGAAATGAGACCATCTTTTTTGTACATCCTAAAATGAATGACACATTTCCAAACAAGGAAATAACATCTGTGCAATTTCAACAAAAATAGTATGCAAACAAATAAAGCACGTTCCTTTTTGACAAGTTAAATACATATATTATTATGAAACGGAGCTAGTAAAGTAGAGTATTACTCGTATGTATTAGGACCCTTATTGATGTTGAGAAAGCATGAAGTAAATATACAGCTAGAAAGAGAGAATAAACTGCTACCAATTAGCCAACCATTCACATGAACTTAACATAACAATAAAATGTAATTATACAACAATATCGAACGATAGAAAACTTAGTTCCTATTACCATACAATAATATAAAAAAAAAAAAAAACCTCATACTTGTTAAGTTTAACATAAAACTCACACAAGTAAGCGTGAGCCGCACCTGAAAAAACTAAATCAAGGCAATGCTGCTCTCACCACCAGGAGGCTTCCGAACGCCACCCAGGTAATCTCTAGGTGCTGCCTTACCGTCAGCAAAGATATTGCTGCCACTCATTTCTCTCAGTTTTGCCATACTCAAATGTTTTTCAGCAGAGCCAGGAGAAACGTCTCCTCTGAAAATATCATTCCCAGTCAACTCAGCAAACTTTTGATTATGTATTTTCTTTGTTGCCTTCCCTGCTGGTTCTTCACCAAACATGATATTACTCTGTCCTCCAGCAGGCTATATACGGAAAAAAAAGTAAACAAGATTAATGCGTGTGTGTTCATCAAAACATGGACAGATGAATCAGTGGCGAAGCAGCTAATTTTTGAGAAGGGGGCATGATTGCTTGGGAAAAGAAAAATTACTTATCATTTACTCCTTCCGTCCCACTTTAAACTTCAAAAAATTCCCAAAAAGGTGTCCCATTTTAAACTTCACTGAATGGAAAGATTATAATACGTCTTTATTACATGGCCTCCACATGCCAGACATTAGACAACAACTGTTCACTTCTCTACCCCACTTTCCCTCTCCTACTCACTTTCTATACTCACAAAACCCTACCCAACTTTCTATATTTTTTTAATAAAAATAAAAATATACCTCTCCGTAAAATTTGAGCCCATTTTTTTTTTTAAAGTTTCTGATACAATATGGTATGATATGGGCCATCCGAAGGCAATCTTCAGCAACATCAATCTTGGGCTGTTTCCTTTTCTTATTTCATTGTTTTCCTTATTTCATTGCTAGTATTTTTGGACTATTATTTTACTGATATTCTGAGTTATTTTAATTAGGTTTATTTTGGTAGTGTTCTAGAATAATCTTAGGAGTAGTATAAATAAGAAGCTAGGGTCATTGTAATCGGGGACTTTGATTTTTGATTTATGAAATATAGTTTTGCTGTGAGCAACTATTATTGAGGGTTTAAATCCCGTCTTGTTTTCTATTATTCCGTTCAGTCATTCCTCTCATTATCATATAAAACCTTTCTTTCGTTATCATTTGGTATCAGTTTCCTGGTTGAATTGATGACTGAACGAAGGCGTGGTCATGGTGTTCATGACCTATATGAAATCAAGAAGGACGAACTGCGAAGAAAGATTCAAGATCTCAAACTCCGTTTGTTGCGTTCCGAGATTCGAGAACTCCAAAGATACTTTGATCGGGTGGAGGGTCGACGAATCCAACGACAACTAGCGCAGTTGGAGAACTCGGATTCAGACGTATCGTCTGATGAAGAGGGTGTAGCGGTGACCAATCCCTCCGCTAGGGATCACGAACTTGGTGACAGGACGTGGACATATCCTTCTAGGGTTATCGGCGACATGAAGACCGAGATTCCGGAGTTCGAAGGTGAGTCACAGCCTGAAAAGTTTGTTGATTGGTCTATACCACCGGTGTTTGACAAGTGTGATTGCGAGATTTGTCATGTTGTGACAACTCACGTAATGGACGACGCGGAACACCTAATACGGCTGCAACCTGGGTGGACGGACGTCAGCCTGGGAGACCGGAAGGAAGTCACGGCCGAGCCCCGAGCTTGAGGCGGGCGCCTCATTGGAGGCCAGCGGGCGCCTCGTTAACAGAGGCAAGGTGCGATGTTTGGTACACACGTTGATTTGGTATGGCATTCTGAAACCATGTTTTTTCCTCCGTATGAAGATCCGTTTGACAGGTATATCCCACGTTCTTCGGTTCGATACATCATCCAGAAGTTGCTTAGTGAGTTCTTTGTATCGTTCCAATGGTGTGATTGGATGGATGTCGGGTTGAAAGGAATGAAGTATACAATTCTTCGTCGTTTAAAAGATAAATTTCGAGCAACCTTTCCCATTACGACACTCAAAATTCGTGGACGAATTTTTTCTAAGGAGGGGAGGATGATACAATATGGTATGATATGGGCCATCCGAAGGCAATCTTCAGCAACATCAATCTTGGGCTGTTTCCTTTTCTTATTTCATTGTTTTCCTTATTTCATTGCTAGTATTTTTGGACTATTATTTTACTGATATTCTGAGTTATTTTAATTAGGTTTATTTTGGTAGTGTTCTAGAATAATCTTAGGAGTAGTATAAATAAGAAGCTAGGGTCATTGTAATCGGGGACTTTGATTTTTGATTTATGAAATATAGTTTTGCTGTGAGCAACTATTATTGAGGGTTTAAATCCCGTCTTGTTTTCTATTATTCCGTTCAGTCATTCCTCTCATGAGTGGATGGTGATGCCATTTGGGCTCTCTAATGCTCCTAGCACGTTCATGCGACTCATGAACCAGATTTTCAGACCTTTCATTGGTACGTTTGTTGTTGTTTACTTTGATGATATCTTGATTTATAGTAAATCAGCGCACAACACTTGGGACACTTGCGACGGGTTTTGATGTTACTGCGTGAGCGAAAATTATATGCTTGTCGTAGAAGTGCCACTTTTGACGGGAGCAAGTGACCTTCTGGGGTATGTTGTTGCAAGGAGGGCATTCGTATGGATGATTCGAAGGTGGAAGCTATCACTGGGCGCTCTGTACCGACGAATGTTCATGATGTTAGGCGGTTTCATGGTTTGGCTTCATTTTATCGCCCGTTTCATTCGTGATTTTAGCAATATTTGCCCTCTTATTGTTGCGCATCGAGGAGTGTATTTGTGTGGAAACAAGGCGGCGGAGGATGCTTTTCGGCTTTGAAAAAGGCAGTGACACAAGCTCCTGTTCTTATTTTGCCCGATTTCGATGAGGTTTTTGAGGTTCATTGTGATGCCTCCAATGTTGGCGTTGGTGGTGTGTTGAGTCAGAATAAGAAGCCTGTCGCCTTCTTTAATGAGAGGAATGACTGAACGGAATAATAGAAAACAAGACGGGATTTAAACCCTCAATAATAGTTGCTCACAGCAAAACTATATTTCATAAATCAAAAATCAAAGTCCCCGATTCTGATGACCACAGCTTCTTATTTATACTACTAAGATTATTCTAGAATACTTGCAGAAATAAACCTAATTAAAATAACTCAGAATATCGATAAATAATAGTCCCGAAAATACTAGCGATGAAATAAGGAAAAGCAATGAAATAAGAAAGGAAACGGAGATTGATGTTCTTGAAGATTGCCTTCGGATGGCCCATATCATACCATATTGTATGATATGGGCCATCCCGATACAATATGGTATGATATGGGCCATCAGAAAGGCAATCTTGGACATCAATCTTGAGGCATTTTCTTTTCTTATTTCATTGTTTTCCTTATTTCATTGCTAGTATTTTTGGACTATTATTTTTGCGATATTACGAGTTATTTTAATTAGGTTTATTTTGGTAGTGTTCTAGAATAATCTTAGGAAGTAGTATAAATAAGAAGCTAGGAGTCATGTAATCGGGGACTTTGATTTTTGATTTATGAAATATAGTTTCTTTGTGGCAACTATTATTGAGGGTTTAAATCCCGTCTTGTTTTCTATTATTCCGTTCGATCATTCCTCTCATTATCATATAAAACCTTTCTTTCGTTATCATTTGGTATCGGTTTCTGGTTGAATTGATGGCGAACGAAGGCGTGGTCATGGTGTTCGCGGCTATGAAATCAAGAAGGACGAATGAAGAAAGATTCAAGATCTCAAACTCCGTTTGTTGCGTTAGAGATTCGAGAACTCGAAGATACTTTGATCGGGTGGAGGGTCGACGAATCCAGCTGACAACTAGCGCGAGTTGGAGAACTCCCGGATTCGGACGTATCGTCGACGAAGAGGGTGTAGCGGTGACCAATCCCTCCGTAGGGATCACGAACTTGGTGACAGGACGTGGGACATATCCTTAGGGTTATCGGCGACATGAAGGCCGAGATTCCGGAGTTCGAAGGTGAGTCGCGGCGAAAAGTTTGTTGATTGGTCTATACCACCTAGGTGTTTGACAAGTGTGATTGCGAGATTTGTCATGTTGTGACAACTCACGAGAATGGACGACGGAACACCTAATACGAGCCCAGGCACAGGTGGACGGACGTCGGCCTGGGAGACCGGAAGGAAGTCACGGCCGAGCCCACGAGCTTGAGGCGGGCGCCTCATTGGAGGCCGGGCGGGCGCCTCGTTGCGAGGCAATGCGATGTTTGAGTACACACGTTGATTTGGTATGGCATTACGAAACCATGTTTTTCCTCCGTATGAAGATCCGTTTGTGACGGTATATCCAGCGTTCTTCGGTTCGATACATCATCCAGAAGTTGCTTAGTGAGTTCTTTGTATCGTTCCAATGGTGTGATTGGATGGATGTCGGGTTGAAAGGAATGAAGTATACAATTCTTCGTCGTTTAAAAGATAAATTTCGAGCAACCTTTCCCATTACGACACTCAAAATTCGTGGACGAATTTTTTTCTAAGAGGGGAGGATGATACAATATGGTATGATATGGGCCATCAGAAGGCAATCTTCAGCAACATCAATCTTGGGTACATTTCCTTTTCTTATTTCATTGTTTTCCTTATTTCATTGCTAGTATTTTTGGACTATTATTTTACTGATATTCTGAGTTATTTTAATTAGGTTTATTTTGGTAGTGTTCTAGAATAATCTTAGGAGTAGTATAAATAAGAAGCTAGGGTCATTGTAATCGGGGACTTTGATTTTTGATTTATGAAATATAGTTTCTTTGTGGCAACTATTATTGAGGGTTTAAATCCCGTCTTGTTTTCTATTATTCCGTTCAGTCATTCCTCTCATTATCATATAAAACCTTTCTTTCGTTATCATTTGGTATCAGTTTCCTGGTTGAATTGATGACTGAACGAAGGCGCGTCACGGTGTTCATGACCTATATGAAATCAAGAAGGACGAATCTGCGAAGAAAGATTCAAGATCTCAAACTCCGTTTGTTGCGTTAGAGATTCGAGAACTCCAAAGATACTTTGATCGGGTGGAGGGTCGACGAATCCAGCGACAACTAGCGCGGTTGGAGAACTCGGATTCGGAGACGTATCGTCGATGAAGAGGGTGTAGCGGTGACCAATCCCTCCGTAGGGATCACGAACTTGGTGACGGGACGTGGGACATATCCTTACAGGGTTATCGGCGACATGAAGGCCAGAGATTCCGGAGTTCGAAGGTGAGTCACGGCTGAAAAGTTTGTTGATTGGTCTATACCACCGGTGTTTGACAAGTGTGATTGCGAGATTTGTCATGTTGTGACAACTCGCGTAATGGACTGACGCGGAACACCTAATACGAGCCGACACAGGTGGACGGGACGTCGGCACAGGAGACCGGAAGGAAGTCACGGCCGAGCCCCGAGCTTGAGGCGGGCGCCTCATTGGAGGCCAGCGGGCGCCTCGTTAACGAGGCAAGGTGCGTGTTTGAGTACACACGTTGATTTGGTATGGCATTACGAAACCATGTTTTTTCCTCTGTATGAAGATCCGTTTCGGGACAGGTATATCCCACGTTCTTTCTGGGCTCGATACATCATCCGTAAGTTGCTTAGTGAGTTCTTTGTATCGTTCCAATGGTGTGATTGGATGGATGTCGGGTTGAAAGGAATGAAGTATACAATTCTTCGTCGTTTAAAAGATAAATTTCGAGCAACTTTCCCATTACGACCTTTCAAAAATTCGTGGAATCAATTTTTTTCTAAAGAGAGGAGGATGATACAATATGGTATGATATGGGCCATCAGAAGGCAATCTTCACAACATCAATCTTGGGAAATTTGTTTCCTTTTCTTATTTCATTGTTTTCCTTATTTCATTGCTAGTATTTTTGGACTATTATTTCGATATTACGAGTTATTTTAATTAGGTTTATTTTGGTAGTGTTCTAGAATAATCTTAGGAGTAGTATAAATAAGAAGCTAGGGTCATTGTAATCGAGGACTTTGATTTTTGATTTATGAAATATAGTTTTGCTGTGAGCAACTATTATTGAGGGTTTAAATCCCGTCTTGTTTTCTATTATTCCGTTCAGTCATTCCTCTCATTATCATATAGTTTTCCTTATTTCATTGCTAGTATTTTTGGACTATTATTTTACTGATATTCTGAGTTATTTTAATTAGGTTTATTTTGGTAGTGTTCTAGAATAATCTTAGGAGTAGTATAAATAAGAAGCTAGGGTCATTGTAATCGGGGACTTTGATTTTTGATTTATGAAATATAGTTTTGCTGTGAGCAACTATTATTGAGGGTTTAAATCCCGTCTTGTTTTCTATTATTCCGTTCAGTCATTCCTCTCATTATCATATAAAACCTTTCTTTCGTTATCAGTTTCAAGTGGGACGGGGGGGGGGGGGGTAGAAATTTGGAATAAAAGGGGGGCCAGAATGAAATCACAGTAGAAATTTAACAAAAAAAATAAAGGGGGTCGAAAAAGACCATAATATTTTTAGTGTCTTCTTCCAATGTTTAGGGGTACTGAAATGACATTACTCAAAAGTGAAGGGGGTCGAGTGACCCCCATCCTTCTATGTGGCTTCACCACTTCACGAATGTTGGAAAAGTGACTTACATTAGAAACTCTTACAGATGTGTGCACGTTTCTTGGTGCAGGTGGTTCCTCCACGACTTTGGTTAGTTTTGGTTCGATGGTTCGTGCAGTAGATCGAGGGAGAATTTCTGGAGGAGGGGCAAAAATGTCATGCCCACTAAGTTCCTTGCACTTGGCATCTGACGACTGTTTCTTATTGTTAATATCTGAATCACCAAGTGTTCCACTTAATTCACGCTGCTTTGCCACCTCGGGGAGAGAAATAGGCTTCTTTGGAGAAACATCCTCCTCAGGACTGAAGGATATCTGACTAATTCCATTTGTAACATTCTGAAAATCAGAAGATGTAGATCTAAGGGAGAAATCCACGAGGGAAATTTCTGATAAAGTTGTTTTTTGAAACATTCTACCTTCACTAAGAACTACTACCTCCGTCCCAAAGAATATCAAATTTGTTCTTGATCAAGAGCAAATTTGAGTGTTCTTTTTTACATTCATTTTGGGATGGAATTTGTAACAATTTACCTGAACAATACGCACTGAAGTCCTGTTACTAGAATAAAAATCAGAGGTGGTGGAATCCTGTGTAGTATCTTCCCCACCAGGTGCAAATATCTTGCTTCCAGTGATCTCCTTTAGTTTATACCCGGAGCAAGGCTTCCTGGCATTAGAGGGATGAAAAATGGCAGCAAGCTTGTAAATTGGGAGACACAGAACCAACAAAATATAGGTACATGACAGCATTTCATGAACTATAATTGAGACACAGTGGAAAAAAAAAGAGCAATCAGATTCACGCACAAATATTCAACTGCCTAGTGGCAACAAGTCTTAGTTACAGAAGTATCCAAACGCTGGTGCAGTGTCGTACTAGGCAACAAGTTTGCTGAGATAGTTAAAAGACAATGGTAGCTTCAGAATCAAGCAAGCTTTATAATTTGGTGATCTAAGATTGCAATGTGCAGCTTCCCATTGGACTAACCTCAGAATTTAATGACACGTAGAAAAGACAAAATTGTCATATAGATATAACTGGATTTTATTTCTTTCCCTGGAATTACATAGCATTTCATAATCTATTATCAAAGACATGTTACCTTTTAAGTAAATTGTTGATAACCAGAGTCAATGGATCAACATGTTAGCTATAAATTAGCTAATAAAATATCCAATTCTAAACATTCTATGCTCTTTTTACAGAGTTGAGTCTATTACAAGTGCCTGATACATTTGAAGAATCTATGGAACAAAGTAAAAATATAATCTATTGAAATGGATATTTCAAACTGAAAGTAGTATTAGCTCCCATCAATGTAGAAAGGTTCTATGTTACGTACGAGTACTGTATATGTGAGACAATAGCAATTGAAAATTCATGCGACCGAGACGGGGAAAATACTGCCAGTTTTAACATCATTGGCATGAACTTTGAATTAAAGTCCTTGTAACATACTTATTGCAACCTCCAGCATGGTGGCTTGCACAGGTTTGTCCATCCAGAATTGCTAAATATGAATAGCTTATATTGTCTCCCCTATTGCCTCAATATCTCATTTGAAGTTCCCTTTCTGGTTCTCTTTAAGCACTTGCCGACCCCAAATCATTTTGGGACCAAGGCGTAGGTGGTGTTGTATTGTTTCTAAGCACTTGATGGGCTTCACACTTATTCAAAAGTTTATTAGTTGGCAAGACATTGGCTAGCAAACCAAATGATAGAGAACCAATACTTTGTACTCCATCCATTTAAAAAAAATGAATCGCACTGACCATTTTCTCCCCCACCCCCCACCCCCAAAAAAAAAAAAAAAAAATCGAGTTCCTAGTAAGGAGATTATTTTAGTGCATTTCTATGAAGTTTCAAGCAAAGCAGCGCCCATGGCCTAATGGACAAGGCGTCTGACTTCTAATCAGGCGATTGGGTTCGAGTCCCACCGGGCGTACAATATCTATTTATATTTTTTCTTTCACGATGACATATGAGGATTCATGTTAGCCGACCCAAATTATTTTGGGACTAAGGCTTTATTGTTGTTGTTGTTGTCGTTGTCATGAAGGTTCAAGCAAGTAAAACTACAACCTTAAGAAGTTTGAGTTGTCAAAGGCGACTCTTTTCTCTGGAATGGAGGTACTTTGTGTTTTGACTATTAAATACAAAAAAAGTACTTCCTCTAGCCCATTGGAAAATGACCTTTCCCAAAAGACAAGGACTTTTTTCAATCTATTAGCCATTGAGTAATCATTATATAATTATTAACCAACATCCTAATTTACGATCTCTGGTAACCCTAATTAGGGCGGCTGGTTTCACTTTGCCGCCGCCTTGCAGTCCTCCTTTTCCGGCTAATGGCCTCGTCCTCGTCAGGCCTTGCTCCGTCTTTAGGCCATGGTCCAAGCCCGTCTGTTATTGCTCCTTCTCCGCCGCCTTGTTTTGGTGTGGAAGACCCGCTTCCCTCAAACCCTAACACTACACCGCCGTCTAACCCTAATTCCACGCATGCCCAGCCGTCATCTCCTACTGCTGCGAAATCATTTGCGTCTGTTGTGAAGGGAATGGCTGCTAACGTCTCAAATGCTCCGCCGCTTACTACCATTCCTAGTTTTACCCACAAAGGTGAACCTTGCTTGAAGCTTACTAAAGATTTTATTAATGTGTTAGCACAGCCTTTCAAATACACTTTAGTTGGAAAATTCTCTCATGGTCGTCCTTCAATGGAGGTTACACGGCAACATTTTCTAAAGTTTGGCTTGAAGGCTGACTTTAAATTGGGTCATATTGATCCTAAACACATTCTCATTCAGATTGTGCATGAGGGGGATTTCAATAGGCTTTGGGCAAAAGAACAATGGCACCTTGGGCGTTTTCCTATGCGAGCATTCCGTTGGTCACCTTCTTGGAGGCCGAATAAGGAGTCCTCTTTATTTCCTGTTTGGGTTGGATTACCCGGACTCCCAATCCACATGTTCAACAAGGTATGTCTATTTTCTATTGCTAATATATTTGGAGAGCCTCTAGCTATAGACCAAGCCACTTGCAACCTTTCAAGACCTAGTGTGGCGAAAATTCTTGTTCAAGTGGATCTTTTGAAGAAACTTCCGTCTAGAGTTTACATTGATTGCGGAGATGATTTTTCAAGTTTTTGGCAGCCTTTAGAGTTTGATAACCTCCCAAGTTATTGTAAGCACTGCTATAAGTTAGGCCATGCTCTGAATGAGTGTTTCTACCTTCATCCTAAGAAGCCAAACTTGAAGAATGGGACTGAAGCTAATGGAGGTAGTGTGGAGGTGCTGAATGAGGGTCACACGGCTGCAAAAGAGACTCCGGAAGAGATGAATGCTGGTGGTCTAACGAAGGGTGCCAATGTGGGAAAGAAAATGATTTATGTTGAAAAAGCTCGTCAATTGGGAATGTTGAGCCTATCAAGGGGGCGTCTCAAGAAGATAAATCTAATGGCCAGAATAATGCGAAAATTGATGGTTGTGCTCATGAGACTGAGGTTGTTAATCTCGATGGGGGGATTGTTCATTCTAACGAGCAGTCAGCCGAAAATGATTGTGAAAATATAGATACCCATAATGAAACGGTTGACACTCAAGGTGAAGAATTGGTAGTCTTGAATGACACAGCTATTATTGATATAAATACATGCAATGAAACTCTGGTAGCTACTGCTGCGCTTGGAGCGCAGTTGGGGGCTTTGGACATTCAAAATGGGTCTACGGCTCCTGCGTTGGAGAGCGAAGCTTTAAATCTCGTTCGGGAAAAGGTTAGACAAATTCAAGCTTCATCAGCTCCTAACTTACGTTCCTCTTCTGCTCGTACGCCAAATCCTAAATATTTTAATCCCGAATTTATAAACCCAAAATACCTAAAAGAAGCTCTTATTCTTCGGGAAAAATGCGATTCTGAACCGGAAGGCGGTCTTTCTGCTACTTCTCCTTCGGCATATCATGATGCTCGCACTTATGGGGGTTTTGTTGGAGGAGTTCATGTTGATCCGAGGGCTCCAATGGCTGATGGCGATAATTTTGAAGACTATTACGATGAAGAAGATGGATTTCAAAAGGTTAAAGGGAAACGAGAAAAATCTGGATCGAAAGCTAAATCAAAAAACCTCAAGCCTAAAAGGCCTTGGTTTCCTAAAAGGCAATTTGATTGACCTTTTTTATTTATTTTATTTTCCGTTTTTCTTTAATTATTGTACTTTTTTATTTTTAATAAAATTTAGGGGGCATTGCCCTTTTTGCCTAAAAAAAAAAACAACAACATCCTAATCAGTAGATATGATACATAGAATAGATTAGTATAACATGGGACGGTAGTTAACTTTAGAAAAAGGACATCCAAATAAAACATCTACAATTGAGAAAATGGATGTTTCAGATGGGACAGAGAGTGTATAAAGTCTGGGTTCTATTCTCATGAGTAGTATGATTGAAAAGGTTAAAATGGTACCAACACATCTCCATTATAGAAATGCACAAAGACAGAAGCTGTGCGTTTTCACGAATATATGTTGTCAAGTTAAGTAGAGTCAAGCCGCTATTCAATGTACTTTCAAATATAGTTCAAATAAACCAGAACATCAGCAACAAGCATAATGTGACGGCAACTGCCAAAAGAAGAATATTTGGATAAGCATAGAAGGAATGCAAACCTCCTACCAAAAAAGTTATCATAATAACTCCCATTTAACGATCAAGAGGCAGGAGAAGTTTAAAAATTAAGGCAGATCTTAGCATCCTTGTAGTTGGTTACTATTAATAATATATTTGAGCGGACAGAAAATGTTTATATCACATGCAGAGGGTAAAGTTGAAAGGTTACTGAGATTGAAGGCACAATTTTTGGAAGTAAACTCTTCAAGAGGAAAATCCTCAAAATAATCTTACTAGTACAAAGGGAGTAACATGTAAGGTTATCAAGGTTAAAGGCATAATTCTTAAAAGTAGACTCTTTAGGTAGAATATCCCAAAATAATCTGTATATGGTGAAGTGGGAGTAATAAGTAAAGCAAGAAAAATCTAGGTTCAGTGTTCATTCATCCAGAGGTTAATCCAAACACATTGCCAGTATCGTATTTCCAATTGTTAGCTAAGACACTGTATGATCCCATTCAACCATAAAATCAGGTGTCTAGTACCTAAAGCAATTAGAATCTCCAGCTAATCCTATCCTTAGCTGATCTCAAGATGTATCTGTTGTGTAATTGTGGTCTATCATAGGGTACTGTCTCATACCGGTTACGGATGGCAAGTGTCAACATCCATGCAATAATCATATGTAAGCATTAAAGAAAGAAACACACAATTGTCCACCCAGTTCATCCGCCGAACGTACTACATCTGGGGGCACTAATAAGCCAAAATATTCACTATAATCACATATCTGTCGTGTTACAATAGTGAACATATTTTGACTCACCAAAATAATTTTACTCTATATGCCCACACCCTAGCACAATCACCCTAGACATGCTTTCTGGCCACCCAATGAATGCCCCTAAGGGCACCCCAAGGCCGCCCCGCCTTGCCCTAGGCTCTTTTGTTTATCTCACAAACTCTCTATAGATATCCTGTTACTATTACACAAGTACACACAATATTGGCTATCAATTGGGTTAAATAGATGCCAAAGAAAGAACGAACCCTAAACCCTATCAGGAAATCCGAAACCAGCCAAATCGGCCTAGACCACGCTTTTTCTCGCTGAGCACGACCGTGCGTTTTATTTAGCACAACCGTGTTAGAAACGCCTAAAAAAATCACCTTCAGTGACACGCCTATTTTCAGTCTTTTTCTTCCTTTTCCTCCTAGTTTTCCCAAGTTTGTTTCTATCCCAACAATCTCCCACCTAGAGATAAACCAACCGGTGATTACCTCCGTCACACTCCCACCTGAGAATGACATCCCGTTATTGTGTCCGCTACGGTTAATATTGTACCAAGTCTAATCAAATCAGATGAGTTGAAGCTGAGCATCGGTCTTCAACATAACTGTCGGTTCATCCATGCTCCGAGTCATTACTTTCAGTGATCCTCCCTGCAAGTCCCCGTTCATCTGCATTTTTCATCCACAAAGACCGGTGATCCCACGCTAGACATGTTCTTATTTCCTCCATGTTTCACTAGCATCCCATCACACATTGTTAGTGATCCGCTCCCATATTGGTGCTTGTTGAAATCACGTTGCGCAGTCGCGAACCATCAACACCTTCCCAACATACCTTTTCATGAGATTTCTCCCACCCGACGCTTTTGGCCTTCTCCGTCCTCCACTCCACCGGAAAAACACCTTGTTTTTCCCAAGTGGAACCAGTTGTATGTCACGCAGCCAAAGACGACCACGAATCTCAGTCATTCCACTACGCATAAAGTTCAAGTCTCTATTCCACCTTTGAATGTCTCTCTCGTATGTCACAATATTATCCCATGCTGCCCTGCTACTGCACGAAATCTACAATGCACCGAAATGTGTACCATATCACACCGTACTACACTGAAATCTATACCGATGTATCAAATATGCACCAAATTCTGCCCCGCACGAAATCTGCATCGTATCGTACCTCAGCACACATATTGCACACACCCAAAATTTGCCAAGCTCAGAAACTAGTCCGTTCTTTCTTTTCCAACTTCCAGAATTCCAGATTCATTGCCAAAATTCAATTCAATTGGATTTCCATGTCAAGCCAACTCCGCTCATCGTCACTGCTCCCACAATCCTCAATAACACTAATCTGCCTAGATCCATATAAAGCCCTAATCCCGTTCAGATTTTGCAATCCTACGCCAGTTTGAATTCTGCAACCTTTGATCTCGAATCTGATGCCCTTCCATGATTATATAACTGCAACCACCCTAATCTGAATCCCTACAGTCTCAAATTCATCCGTATCTATGAAACCTTGATCTTATTTAGTCTAAGTAACATAAACCATCTGAATATCTGCAGCCACCAATTCTGATTCTTGTTCCTGCAGCCTACATTCAATCAATTTGGACAATCCTGATCTCCGAATCAGAGCTCTGATACCAGTTGTTATGGAATTGTGGTCTATCAGAGCAGTACTGTCCCATACCAGTTACCGATGGCGAGAATCAACATCCATGCAATAATCATATAAAAGCATAAAAATCATATGAAAGCATTAAAGAAAGAAACACACAATTGTTTACCCAGTTCATCTGCGAAACGGACTACATCTGGGGCACTAACAATCCAGGATATTCACTAAAATCACAAATATGTCGTGTTACAATAGAGAACATATTTTGCCTCACCAAAATAATTCCACTCTATGCCCACACCTCACCCAAACACCATATACATGCTTTCCGGCCATTCAATGAATGCCCCTGAAGGCACCCCAAGGCCGCTCCACCTTGCCCTAGACTCCCTTGTTGATCTCACAGACTCTATAGATATTCTGTTACTATTACACAAACACTCACAATATTGGCTATCACTTGGCTTAAATAGATGTTAAAGAACAAACCATAAACCCTATCAAAGAAGGAAACTCAAAACCAGCCAAATCGGCCCAGCCCACGATTTTTCTCGCCGAGCACGACCGAAGTATTTGGTCCAGTCCTGATTTTCTAAAATTTTGACAAAAAGCGGACAAATCCGGACCGTGAACACCCCTAGTCCATGGTTCTATCAAAGAAAAAAAAAACAATCAACAAAAAGTTCACAAAGTCTCTCCTTATGGTATACTCCCTCCGTCCCAGTAATTGCTTCACCCTTTTAGAGTAGGCACACAAATTAAGGAAATTGGTGAGTGGAGAAAATGTTGTGAGTGTAATAGTAAAATAGGAGAGAGAATGAGTGGAGGAAATAGTAAATTTGAAAAATGTTGTGAGTGTAATAGTAAAATAGGAGAGGGAATGAGTGGGTGGAATAATAGAGATTCTTTGCCATTTTAGGAAAGGTGAAGCTTTAAACGGGACACCCGTTTTGGCAAAAAGTGAAGTTATTAATGGGACGGAGGGAGTACTTCTAAAAAAATGCAGCAAGAGTATACTTTATCATTGATGTAAAGGGTTGCAGCGGAATTAAAGAAAATAGGTAATCGGATAGGCAATTAATCGAAACAACGATCAATTGACCAAATTCGAATCCACGAATTAGGGTTTGGCAAGATTAACACCTAATAATAGATGAGAACCCCGAAGAACAGAAGAAATCCACCTTCAATAAGTCAAGAAAGACTCACAATTGCAAAAGCAATCAAATAAATTATCAAAATTCAACTCCCTAAAACAAAACCCCTAAAAGAGTATTTATACTAGTCTATCAATGCTGAAAACCCTAAAGAAAACGAAATAAACGAAGTGCCAAAAATACCCCTACTTTAATTGTTCAAAACGGAAAATAAAATAAACTGTTGCGAATTCCGTCAGTTGGGCGGTCGCCCAAGCCTCGCTGCGCGGTCGCCCATGTAAACAGGCGTTCTTCTCTTGCGTGAATCCTCTCCTGGGCGGTCGCCCATCCTCCCTTGGGCGGTCGCCCACTTGTCCGACTCCCGGTCCTTTGTTTCTCGCGGTCCTTGCTACATCATACACCCCTTCTTTAAAATGATTCGTCCCCGAATCATGTGCTTTGAAAAAGGAACACGTCCCCGCGTGAGACTTCCTTCGGGGTCTTCTCGCCGCGCGTGTACGGGATGCCTTCTTATGAACGGATGGTTTGCTTTTCGTAGGTCCACGTGTTGCAAGCACGAAAGAAAAGGTTTTGGAACAAACAAGGAAATAACCCCTTTCCTGTCCCCTTTACTACCGTGTGCTCCTTTAGCTTTCAATGGACAAAGAGTAAATTTGACTCCATCCTTCATAAAACTGATTAAATTAGTCCGCCCACAATGCATCGACCCCACATCAAAATGCCATGGCCTCCCAAGCAACAACTGGCAAGCGCTCATATCCACAATGTCACACGTAATCACATCCATATAGGTGCCAACAGAAAAAGGAATGATACACTGATGTGTTACCTTCAAAGAGCCCGTAGCATTTATCCACCCAACAAAATAAGGAGAAGGATGGTTACGCACCTCAAGTTGAGCTTATTGACTAGACCACGTGCCACCAAGTTCTCACTGCTTCCACTATCAATAATAATGTGTACTGCCATATCATTGACTTTGCCCGTTGTACGGAATATATCATGTCGAGCAGGATTAACCTCCTCCACGGGAGTAGGCAACAAAAGTTTACGAACCACATACGACTCATGGTCCTCGCAGTCATCATCATCCCCATTAGGGTCGAGATAAACGACCTCATCATCACCATCCTCATGCTCCACCACATTAACATTCTTTCGAGAGAGCAACCACTAGAAATATGGCTCGCCTCCCCACATTTAAAACACTTGGTGCCATAGTTTTGGCATAAGGATTCGCGTTCTGTGACCACCGCCAGCGGAGCGGCGGGCTTCTTAGCCAAACAACACCCGAATTAGTTTGGCCGGCAACAACGGGTTTAGCACCCACACCCTGTGTTGGCTCTTTGCCACAATCGCATTACCAACGAAGAGTAAGAACGGGTGCTCCCAAGAGTAGTAAGCCGACGTTCAACCGTGGAAGCCCGATCAATAGCCTCGTCCAAAAGTGAACGGTGTCAACTCCACCTGACATTACGAATATCAACACGAAGCCCGTAAATAAACCTAGCAATAACCGTGCATCCGACTCACACAAATCATTACGTGCGGACCAAGAGTGAAATTCGTTCGTGTAAGCACCGCGCATTTAGTACCCTGTACACACTCCAAAAATTTCCGATATAGTTTTTGTTCAAAATCAGCGGGTAAAATCGTTGCCTCAAGGCTTGTTTCATCACAGGCCACTCAGTAATCATAGGTCGATTGTTACGAATATTTTGGGTGCGTAATTGCTTCCACCAAGCAGATGCACCACCCCTCAATTTATAAGCCACATAAGGAACTTGTCGTTCGCAGAATATTCATTAAAGCAAAATATTTTTCTACTTCCTCAAGCCAATCGAAAACTTCAATCATATCTAATTCACCGAGAAAAGAATGGCAAATCGGCTTTAATTTTAGGGGATTGTTCATAAACGGGATTACCTCAGGCCAGTGACCACGACGATTAAAAGCCCCACGTTCGACACGTTCATCTTGTCGATCTGGCCTTTGCCCAAGATTGCCAATACCAACTTGCAAAGTCTGCAAAGCCTCTGTCAACAATCTATCCCTTTCAGCGCGTTTCGCCTCTCTTTGCTCTTCGCGTTCAATACGCTCTGCTTCGCGATGCTCCAAATCCTGTCGGAAACGGTCTAGCACAGCAGCCAAATCACCAGGGTTTGCTTGATTGTTGGCCATCTTACTCCTTGGATCGTCCGTTATCTGATACCAACTGATGTAAAGGGTTGCAGCGGAATAAAAGAAAATAGGTAACCGGATAGGCAATTAATCGAAACAACGATCAATTGACCCAATTCGAATCCACGAATTAGGGTTTGGCAAGATTAACACCTAATAATAGATGAGAACCCCGAAGAACAGAAGGAATCCACCTTCAATAAGTCAAGAAAGACTCACAATTGCAAAAGCAATCAAATAAATTATCAAAATTCAACTCCCTAAAACAAAACCCCTAAAAGAGTATTTATACTAGTCTATCAATGCTGAAAACCCTAAAGAAAACGAAATAAACGAAGTGCCAAAAATACCCCTACTTTAATTGTTCAAAACGGAAAATAAAATAAACTGTTGCGAATTCCGTCAGTTGGGCGGTCGCCCAAGCCTCGCTGCGCGGTCGCCCATGTAAACAGGCGTTCTTCTCTTGCGTGAATCCTCTCCTGGGCGGTCGCCCATCCTCCCTTGGGCGGTCGCCCACTTGTCCAGCCCTGGTCCTTTGTTTCTGGCGGTCCTTGCTACATCAATCATGGTACTAGTTTCCAATGCTAACAAACTTGTCAATATACTTTTTAGGAGACGAGAAAGTCTATGCAATCCTTTCACTACATGTTCTAGGCGAAATTGGGAAATCGTTCCTCAAGCTCATCTTTTATCTCTACACACCCGAGTAAGTCACTCAAATTCTAGGATCAACTCTTTTCTGTCCAAGTTCTAACCTTCATTCAACACAATATAGCCACCTGATCTTTGAGCTTTCCCCAATACATGCTTTGAGGCATGAGACAAAAAAGCCTTAAACTGGTTCATTCATTTCTTCCCAATTCAGAATTATCATCACCCCATTTAATCCTAGACAGTGTATGTTAGCAGTCGAGCCCTAATTACACAACTATCAATAACAAACAAATGGCCAAAGAGAACACAAAAGCCCAGAGCTTGTTGTCAAATAAAATAAACTTTCATAGGTAAAAAGACTGCCTTTATACAAACTTATCGACAGCTCAACACCTTTTATTATGTGAAAGGTCCGGCATAATCTAGACAAGTAGACCGCCACATCAAATGTGTCGCGTTGCCCTATTAAAGAATCCGAAGTATTTCATAAGTTGACGCCAAGGTCAACTGTCACGTGCAGGTTACAAGTCCAAGAGGTAGACTTTCACTCATAACTTCACGGGATTAATAGAACCTTCCATTTTACTAAATATTTAATGGTTCAGTCAACGGAGTGAATACATTCCAAAAAAGTGGAACGTGTATGAGGATATCTAGAAAAGAAAATATGGGTACCACAATTGGAAAACAGGCAAATTTAAGGGACCAATATAGGGATTTTGCCAATTTACAATTTAGCGAAAAGAGGAACATCAGAAAGATACCCATATTGCAGCTAAGAAACAAATGCACATTGCAAGAGACAGAACAAAGAAGTGTTTAAACAAGCATGTAGTCACAAGTTACCTTCTCCATCGACCAAATGTGAGATGTTTGGCAACAGAAAGTACCATAAACCTCAACATTTCCTTGAAATACATACCAGCAAGATCATACAAGGGAAAGAAATCTTAAACAGTTGATCACAATTACCTATATCACCTTAGTTCCAAGGACTATTACATTATCTTGTTGTTTCTCGCCTTTCAACGGCTAAATGTTAGAGTGGTAAATCAGGAAACTTGATTAATTTATAATCTTAAAATTATGAACTACTAAATAGAAACACTTACTCCATCCATAAATTAGCTTTCATTGCTGACTTTTAAACCACTCAAGTATACACATACATAAATACCCTTAATAAACACAATATGTGATTTGCAAGTTAAGGGCATCTCTAATTTCACTGGAGGAATCCACTCTCCATGTATTCCGGGACATTTGTTTCCTTTCCTCATTATTATATTTTATTTTATTTTATTTTTGGAAAATGGAATCTCTATTTTGGGTGGATCTGATGAAATGAAGGATAAATTATACGGAATAGAAAACAAAACATGCACTCTCAGATCTAAGATCTTTCAAAGCTGGAATGTAGGTGTTTGAGTAAATGCATGCGTATATGAGCTAAAATCGGAAAGAAATTTAAATTAAAGGCATATCCTTCATAGATTTAGCTTCACCTTTTGTTAAGAGATTCAGCTTCCTCTTCAGTGACCTGACCGCCAAACAACACCTTACTAATTCCATCTGATGGCTGCCAAAGTAGAAGTAGATTGATCAATAACGATTCAGAAGAATTGAAGGGGGAAATAATGTTTCGTGAGTACCTGATAAGAACGAGGGGAAGCATTGCCGGAGACGGAGGTGAATGAGGAATCATGAGCTACTGGTGTTTCCGGCCAGGTGAGGAAGTCGGCGGTGGACGTTTTCCGTGCCGGAGTTGGTCTCTCCATTTTCACAGTGCTGGTTGTTGTTGGCTCTCCTTTTCTCGCTCTACTTGATTTTGAAAAAAAATAAAATATTCAAAAATGATCTAACTAGCTGCCTGGAGTGAAGGGTTGTTTACTGTCCGGATTAGTTCTATTTTTGTCAAAATTTAAAAGATCAGACCAATAGATCGGTTCTATAAAAATTTAAAATCAGGACTAAATCATTACATTATAGGACCGTATCCATTGGTCCGGTTTCGTCTGTTTTATAAATTACAATATACTATTATTTTTTACGATAATAAATATTCAATTGAATATTATCACTAGTTAAATAAACAAAAAAATATAAAATTGTCATATATATTTAATATTCAAACCATAAAATAGACATTATTAAACATTAATTTTTCACCTTCAAACTTAACCATAACATAAAAAAAAAAATTAAAACTAAAAGCTACAATATATATATATATATATATATATATATATATATATATATATATATATATATACTCCCTCCTCCCATAAAACATTATCCATTTTACTATTTTGGGCGTCCCACTTTAAAGTCCCACTTTCCTAAAAAAGAAATTTTTTAATACTTCTTTATTCATGGGACCCACTTGTCATACTCACAACACTTTTCAAATTTACTATTCTCTCCACTCATTCTCTCTCCTCCCACTCACAACTCCTACTTTAATAACATTATTCCTTATTTTCCGTTCTCAACAGTAAAGGAGTAATGTTTTATGGGACAGAGGGAGTATGGGTTTTGTTAGGATACCCACCATAGGAATATCCTAACAAGTAGCCCATTATTTTTAGGACAAAAATGTCCCTCGTTCCTCAAAGCAACCATATGTATGATGGGGGCAAAATTATAATCATCAAAGAGAGAGAGAGAGAGTTAGTATTAAATACGAGAAAGAGAGAGAGAATTAGTGAGGACCCCAACCCGGAACATAACCCGTGTCCCGAGCTAGAGCGTCCCCAATAGAACTAAAACTACCTAAACTTTTTAAAACTTTGATTAAACTTACAACTTAAACATACTGAACATAACCATTTCAAAATAACTTCATTCATCTCTACATGGAAGGAAGAGTTGAATAACATTAAAAGTAACAAGCTGTTTTAATTACAAAAGACTTTAGTTATAACGTAGAAACTAAGTTTTATACACACAAACTCCATAAAGGAATTATACCAAAATATATTTTCTACGCCAACCTATACGTACCCCGACAATTCCAAAATATCACGTCCAAACTACTTTCCGTCTTCACTTGGCCGGTCCGCCTGTCTCATGATCTAAAAAACATTAAAGGGAGAGGGGTGAGAATAAATCTCAGCAAGCTATTATGAATGCAGCAATATGCCAAGTATGATGCAACACATAACAAGGTACATCTCACATATTGGTAAAACAGTAAACACCTTCCGTTACCTTTGTTTACCTTTCCCGTCTGAATCATAAGTCGTACCATTGTGGAAGTAAATACTCCACTATTCTGTGAATGCATATCCACCAGAATCAATATCATATAACCAAGATAGTTATGATTATAACTCATCTCCTGTGAACTGCTTAGGCATATTCACATCTTATAAGACCCGTTTTCCAGGGAATCATATAAGATAGTAGCAACTCTGTAAGGCTTTTGGCTCAATACAGATGCTATAACCCCACCTGTGGCCGCGAGGGGAGAGGTCACAGGTATAATGTAATCCGATCACCTTATGGAACAATTCCTCATAAGAGATCGTATTCCATTATACCCCCAAAGATCAGCTGATATAAATACACTCAAGCACATAATAGATACTTGAAATAACATCCACCACAGGGATAATAATATATCAACATGGTAATGTATACTCATGCTAAATCAATACCATAGTGCAACATTCATTTAATACACTATACATAATACCATCAATGAACATGAATCCAAGTAAGGTACAATATAACCATTAAATCCACAAATGGGATAACAATACAACCATACGATAATCATATCCACACTTGGGATAACCATGCACCCATATAATGAACATATCCACACTTGGGATAACAAGTTAACAACATAATATATAAATTCACACTTTGGAGAATAATGAAACAATGTGATAAATACACATTCCCAAACTAGCACGATAGGGTAACCTACAGCTTCTACACTATTCAAACCAATCACTAAGGATATGGGCAAGTAAGGCCACTATGTATCATAAACCATCCCTATATAGTCATTATATAACCTCGAATAACCTTAATAAAAGTTCAAGATCTACTTCCCAAGTTTGAACTACTTTGGTGAAGTTACAAATCAAGCCTATTAACCATTTTCCGGACAATATTTAAACTACTTCCACTAATCCATTTTGATCAACTAAGACGTCATTGCGTAGCCAAAGTCTTCTACTTTAATCTAGGCTAAAGAGATTTCCTTTTGGTTCTGGTTTGATTAGGTTTAAACAGTCCCAAAGTTGCTCCTAAGTCACCTGGCCAGGGCACGACTCGTGCCCCAGGGCACGACTCGTGCCCCTTTGGCCTTTCTCAAAATCACGCGTCCCTTGACAAGCACGACTCGTGATTTCCACATGGCACAACTCGTGCCTGAGGGCACGACTCGTGCCAATTCCCCCTTAAGTTATTCAGAACGATTTGGCTCTCATTTCACGAATCATAACCACGAGTTGGCCATGGGCACGACTCGTGCCTAAGGGCACGACTTGTGCCATGGCCAGAAACTGGCACCAACAGCAGCTCTTAAGACCTTATTTCCAAAAACCCAAATTTCCACCCAAGCTTTCTCTAAATTGTGAGCATAAAGAGGTTGCCTAACTCCACTATTATCATACTTAAGCATTCCTAATCACATAAGATAACTTTAATATATTTAATTCTTGGTTGTTTACTCATTAAACTACCCATTTCATCTTTAACCTTTCTATTCCCATTTAAACCATTTTCTTGCTTCTTTGTCAACTTCCATGAACCTAAACCTTTCATCTAGGTCCTTAAACATTTCTCTACACCAAGAAAGGTTCTCAAACACTCAACCAACAATATCATAACAATAACAACATTCAATAGATTATGAACATTTAATGAAAGGAAGGGTCATAATAACTCACCTTAGGATTATAGGATGAAATGGGGATCTTCTTAGCTTGATAAACTCCCCTAGTTGCCCCAAACACAAAAGTACAATTGGATTGAAAAATGGTGGAGAATTGAGCTTGCTAGTAATTTGGAAAGTGAAGCTTCAAAGTAAGGCTTCCATGGAGAATTTTAGGGAGAAGGAAGAAGAAATGATGAGGGAATATTGAGAAGGATGGAGGAAGTATGGGAGGAGTGTGGTAGCTTTGACTAAGGAGGAGGAAGGGTGAGGGAATTAAGGGGGAAAGGCATGGCCCCCCATGCCAATTAAATCAAAGGCTTTCAAAAACAAACCATTAGGTCCTCCAAGTTCTAAAGGAATACAATAAATCCCCTCAATTCCTCTACTTCACACAAAGGCACCTCCCAACCCATAATATTTTATTTGTTTATTTTATTATCACTCCACCCTATTACTTTATTTTATTTCCAATTATTATAATTCAACCAAATGCTTTAACTTACTTTCATTTTATCCCAAGGATTTAGAATTATCTCCTAACCATCTCAACTTATCATAAACATTAAAGGCATAGAATAAGCACATAAAGTTAACATAAATATTAAGAGCATGTAATATGATACTAAAATTAGTGCCTAGGTTTAGGGTCGTTACACTCACTCCCCCTTAAAGAAAATTCGTTCCGAATTTTAAACTTGCTTACCTTACTGATCAATTAAAGAAGGTAACCTTCCCCACAATCAAATTACACTTTCAAATAGTTTCCTCAATAGTATTATTATTATACCATTTTTCACAACCTGAACTCTAAAAGTTTAATTTCAGACTTGCGATTCTAATAACTCTCAACGTTTCCCCCAAATAAGTCAAATCCGCTTAATCATCATTAGTTGAAGAACTCCATACACATGAGGAATCATAAAGATAATTTCTCCCATACAATGTTCCATACGTTACCAATTCAATACTGAACTGAAATCTACTAATATACGCAAACTCACTAAGGTTAAATAAACTTCTCAAGTTGAAAGGAAATCCATCACACAACACACAACTTATTCTCAAGAATCTGGATAGTCTTCTCTGTCTGCCCATCTGCCTGAGGATAAAACGTATCACTGAAACTCGACTTGGAACTCAAAACCTTGCACCCAGCTTCCCAAAAGCACAATGAATCCTCGATCCCGATCTGGTAAAATGTTGATTGGTGCTCCAAGAAATCAATCAATTCCCCGCATGCACAATGTTTTAATTTCTCCCTCGAATACTTCGTTGATATAGGTAGAAAGTAAACTGACTTGATCTATCTATCCATTATTACCCCAACACACCCATCTTCATTGACGTTGAAGGTAGTCCAGTTACAAAATTCTATCGCAATGCTTTCCCATTCTAATCTTCTAACTCTTCTTCAAATCTTGATACCTCTTCGAACTTTCCTGATGAATCGCAATTCTAGATTTATGGTCTTCCTCTAAAACTGGTCTTCCCACATGAAACTAACCGATAATCCTCTTAAATTCTGAATCATAGTTGAACTTCCTCTAAGGTCTCCATACTATAGGTGTAACTTGAATATTCGCAATAATATCTAACCTTGCAACTCAAAGGATATACTTGTTGACACATAAGCCTTTCGGATAATCGCATTTGCAATCACAATAACTTTTCCAGGTAGCAAGATATAACACAATTTAAGTCTTTTTAATAATTTCAACCCTCGACTCTGCTTATTGTTAAATTCCTTCTGAGCCAACAAATAATTTAAACTTTTATACTTGGTAACACATCTCAAATTTAGTTGCACATAATTAAAATTTCCACTTGTAAAACGCAAAATAATCTTAGTCACTTCCAAGTTGAAAATAAGAAAATTCTGCTCTGCCTGTTTCACTTCCTCTAAACATAAGTTATCACTTTCCCATTTTACATAATATCACAAACTAACCTTTCTTTGATACGCAATTAAAAATCGCCAAGTTCTCACATCCATTAGTCAGATAAGGATCAGATCTGCAGTCAACCTATTCTTCATCTCTACCTATATGATTCACCCTTATTGGCATCTTACATCATGGATACCTCTTTCCAGGTTAACTAAATCAACGATAATTCAATTTTCAAGAATCTATTGATACTCCCTTGGTAGCACCCCTTTCAACCCTGAAAATACGGACTCATTATGGCAATATTCCCAAGCCAACTCACAATTGTTAAACTTCACACACAAATTCTTCTCTTGAAGAATAGATAACACAATTCACAATTGATTTTCATGATATTCTCAACTTCAAATAAGCAAGGATGTCACCACTAATAATTCCCACAAGCCATCAAGATAAGGATAAAACTCTGCTCATTATAACCACAACAAAATCGAGACCATTCTATAAGGTGCTTTTGATATAGGCATTAAACCTGACACTAAATCAATACGTAATTCCACTATCCAACCTGAAGTCATATAATACTTTGCTGAAAGCACATTTACCATTTTCCTAATTAGCATATAACATTTTTCGAAGACTTCTTACCCAAGTCTACCACATACCAATTAATCTTCACACTTTTTAACCAAAATTTTTCAATCTTTAATGCATATATAACAAGGATACCACATAAAGGCTTATCTGTGTCTAATACAAATATAGACAAATTAGGCATATAAAAGAAGACTCGTTTCATACGACAGTCTATCAATGCACGACCACTACTTAACCAATCTAGGCCAAGTATACATCAAAATTACAAATTGGTAATCATACCAAATCAACTGGCAATACATGCTCAGTTATGACCACATCACACTTGTGGTAAATCAAGAAATTTCGAGGTACTCTCTCATAAGAGCAGAAACCTCTAACACATAAACGAATATTATGCAATATATGCCACGTTAAAGCAAAATGCAATGCCAAACATGCATGAAATAAACTGGGATCTATAAAAGTATGACCCCTACTTCTGAGACAGGTATTATACCTCTAAAGACCGCTGAGGGATCTATCCCTCCAAGACTCAAAACAAGGATTCAACTTTAAACATTCCCTTTTGAATTCCCTTCATTGTCCCTTTTCATTCCACCTCTTTGCCCCCTTTTACCGGCATCCGAAGCTAACCTCTGATGAAATACAGGACAATTTTTCTTGTAGTGCCCCATTTCTCCACAATTCATGCATTTTCCTTGCTTACTCCAACACTTGTCTTCAGAATGACCCATCTTCTTGCAATAACCACATACAATCCTTACCTGACTTGAAGTCGAACGAGTTGTCGGTGTTGCCACTTTTTCTCCTCTCGCTAACTCCGGTGCTGATCTCTCTGTTGCCCTCTACTATATCCAGAACCTTGGCCTTGAAATCTCTGTTTACTTCCACTTCCACCCTCAGATCTACCCCAGTGCTCGTCAATATCATTCTCTATCCAATAGGCTTTATTCACTGCTGTCTGGAAATCTGTGAAGTCATGAGTCAATAACTGTTTCCTGAACTCTAGCCTTAATCTCTTCACAAATCGATATACCCGTCTCTCTTCTTTCGGCACCAAATGTGGACAATAGCGAGCTAGCTCCGTAAACCTTGCTGAGTACTGCGCCACGGTCATTGATCCTTGCTCTAATCTCAAAAACTCAACTTCCTTCTTCTCTCTTGTAACCATTGGAATAAAATGATCTCGGAACTTGCGTGTGAAGTTCTCCCAAGTCTGCGGTGTAAGGTCCCGATCCCAGCCGTCCTTCACTACTTGCCACCAATGCTCTGCAGGTTCTTCTAACTTGAAGACTGCGCATTTCACCTTTTCTACATCTGTACTCTCCATCGCTGCGAAAATCTTATTCATAGCTTCAAGCCATCTCTCCGCCTTCACCGGATCTGGGTCTCCACTAAAGCTTGGCGGTGTCATCTTGACGAACTTTTCCAAACCATGCCCATGTCTGCCTTCTTGATGCTGCTGTACTTGCCCTTGTGTTGCCATATTTTACAAAAATACTCGGAACATGTTCATCGTCTCAACATTCGGATTTCCATCACCCCCGGCATTACCAACATTGCCCGGAACCTGATACTGATCATCCTTATTTCCAGCCATTGAATAAACTCCTGCATTAAACACTCGGCGTAAATTATCACACACTCTCACTCAGCTAGACTCTACACAAGAACTCTAACCGAGCTCTGATACCAACTGTGAGGACCCCAACTTGGAACCTAACCCGTGTCCCGAGCTAGAGCGTCCCCAATAGAACTCAAACCACCTAAACTTTTTAAAACTTTGATTTAACTTACAACTTAAACATACTGACCATAACCATTTCAAAATAACTTCATTCCTCTCTACATGGAAGGAAGAGTTGAATAACTTTAAAAGTAACAAGCTGTTTTAATTACAAAAGACTTTAGTTATAACGTAGAAACTAAGTTTTATACACACAAACTCCATAAAGGAATTATACCAAAATACATTTTCTACGCCAACCTATACGTACCCCGACAATCCCAAAATATCACGTCCAAACTCCTTTCCGTCCTCACTTGGCCAGTTCGCCTGTCTCAGGATCAAGGTTCTAAAAATCGCTAGGCGGCTCCTAGGCGGCGAGGCCGGGCCTAGAGCGCCTAGGCGGGGCCGAGGCGGGGCCGCGAATTTACACACATTTTTATATATATTCCATAGTTTCTGTCCATACATAATACAATGACAAATTCAAATATATATTCCATAGGCGGGGCCGAGAATTTTGACACAAGGTTATAGAGCATATGAAAATTATAAATGTATTCCATCATCCACAACATAAACTAAGGTTAAGTTAAATTCAACCATGTGTTATTTGTTTTCATTTTCAATCCTTATAAAACGACGTCATTTAAGGGTAAAAAAAAAATAATCATAAAAAAAAATAATATATATATATATATATATAAAATATTACTTAGACCGCCTAGGCCCGCCTAAATCCGCCTAGGCCCGCCTAAATCCGCCCAGACCGCCTGGTCCGCCTAGACCGCCTAGAACGCCAGACCGCCAGACGCTAACGCCAATTGACCGCCTAGAGAAAAGTCGCGGCGCCTGGGCCCCGCCTAGCGCCTAGGCCCCGCCTAGGTGGCCGCCTAGCCCGATTTTTAGAACACTGCTCAGGATCTAAAAAACATTAAAGGGAGAGGGATGAGAATAAATCTCAAGCAAGATATTATGAATGCAAAGAATATGCCAAGTAAGATGCAACACATAACAAGGTACATCTCTCGTATTGGTAAAACAGTAAACACCTTCCGTTACCTTTGTTTACCTTTCCCGTCTGAATCATAAGTCGTACCATTGTGGAAGTAAATACTCCACTATTCTGTGAATGCATATCCACCAGAATCAATATCATATAACCGAGATAGTTATGATTATAACTCATCTCCCGTAAAGCTTAGGCATATTCACATCTTATAAGACCCGTTTTCGTGGAACCATATAAGATAGTAGCAACTCTGTAAGGCTTTTGGCTCAATACGGATGCTATAACCCCGGTATCTGTGGCCACGAGAGGGGGAGAGGTCACAGTATAATGTAATCCGATCACCTTATGGAACAATTCCTCATAAGTGATCGTATTCCATTATACCCCCAAAGATCAGCTGATATAAACACACTCAAGCACATAATAGATACTTGAAATAACATCCACCACAGGGATAATAATATATCAACATGGTAATGTATACTCATGCTAAATCAATACCATAGTGCAACATTCATTTAATACACTATACATAATACCATCAATGAACATGAATCCAAGTAAGGTACAATATAACCATTAAATCCACAAATGGGATAACAATACAGCCATACGATAATCATATCCACACTAGGGATAACCATGCACCCATATAATGAACATATCCACACTTGGGATAACAAGTTAACAACATAATATATAAATCCACACTTTGGAGAATAATGAAACAATGTGATAAATACACATTCCCAAACTAGCACGATAGGGTAACCTACAGCTTCTACACTATTCAAACCAATCACCAAGGATATGGGCAAGTAAGGCCACTATGTATCATAAACCATCCCTATATAGTCATTATACAACCTCGAATAACCTTAATAAAAGTTCAAGATCTACTTCCCAAGTTTGAACTACTTTGGTGAAGTTACAAATCAAGCCTATTAACCATTTTCGGACAATATTTAAACTACTTCCAATAATCCATTTTGATCAACTAAGACGTCATTGCGTAGCCAAAGTATTCTACTTTAATCTAGGTTAAAGAGATTTCATTTTGGTTCTGGTTTGATTAGGTTTAAATAGCTCCAAAGTTGATCCTAAGTCACCAGGCCAGGGCACGACTCGTGCCCCAGGGCAAGACTCGTGCCCCTTTGGCCTTTCTCAGAATCATGCGTCCCTTGACAAGCACGACTCGTGATTTCCACATGGCACGACTCGTGCCTGAGGGCACGACTCGTGCCAATTCCCCCTTAAGTTGTTCAGAACAATTTGGCTCTCATTTCACGAATCGTAACCACGAGTTGGCCATGGGCACGACTCGTGCCTAGGGGCACGACTCGTGCCACGGCCAGAAACAGCCACCAACAGCAGCTCTAAGACCTTATTTCCAAAAACCCAAATTTCCACCCAAGCTTTCTCTAAATTGTGAACATAAAGAGGTTGCCTAACTCCACTATTATCATACTTAAGCATTCCTAATCACATAAGATAACTTTAATATATTTAATTCTTGGTTGTTTACTCATTAAACTACCCATTTCATCTTTAACCTTTCTATTCCCATTTAAACCATTTTCTTGCTTCTTTGTCAACTTCCATGAACCTAAACCTTTCATCTAGGTCCTTAAACATTTCTCTACACCAAGAAAGGTTCTCAAACACTCAACCAACAATATCATAACAATAACAACATTCAATAGATTATGAACATTTAATGAAAGGAAGGGTCATAATAACTCACCTTAGGATTATAGGATGAAATGGGGATCTTCTTAGCTTGATAAACTCTCCTAGTTGTCCCAAACACAAAAGTACAATTGGATTGGAAAATGGTGGAGAATTGAGCTTGCTAGTAATTTGGAAAGTGAAGCTTCAAAGTAAGGCTTCCATGGAGAATTTTAGGGAGAAGGAAGAAGAAATGATGAGAGAAGATTGAGAAGGATGGAGGAAGCATGGGAGGAGTGTGGTAGCTTTGACTAAGGAGGAGGAAGGGTGAGGGAATTAAGGGGGAAAGGCATGGCCCCCCATGCCAATTAAATCAAAGGCTTTCAAAAACAAACCATTAGGTCCTCCAAGTTCTAAAGGAATACAATAAATCCCCTCAATTCCTCTACTTCACACAAAGGCACCTCCCAACCCATAATATTTTATTTGTTTATTTTATTATCACTCCACCCTATTACTTTATTTTATTTCCAATTATTATAATTCAACCAAATGCTTTAACTTACTTTCATTTTATCCCAAGGCTTTAGAATTATCTCCTAACCATCTCAACTTATCATAAACATTAAAGGCATAGAATAAGCACATAAAGTTAACATAAATATTAAGAGCATGTAATATGATACTAAAATTAGTGCCTAGGTTTAGAGTCGTTACACTCACTCCCCCTTAAAGAAAATTCGTCCCGAATTTTAAACTTGCTTACCTTACTGATCAATTAAAGAAGGTAACCTTCCCCACAATCAAATTACACTTTCAAATAGTTTCCTCAATAGTATTATTATTATACCATTTTTCACAACCTGAACTCTAAAAGTTTAATTTCGGACTTGCGATTCTAATAACTCTCAACGTTTCCCCCAAATAAGTCAAATCCGCTTAATCATCATTAGTTGAAGAACTCCATACACATGAGGAATCATAAAGATAATTTCTCCCATACAATGTTCCATACGTTACCAATTCAATACTGAACTGAAATCTACTAATATATGCAAACTCACTAAGGTTAAATACACTTCTCAAGTTGAAAGGAAATCCATCACACAACACACAACTTATTCTCAAGAATCTGGATAGTCTTCTCTGTGTGCCCATCTGCCTGAGGATAAAACGTATCACTGAAACTCGACTTGGACCTCAAAACCTTGCACCCAGCTTCCCAAAAGTACAATGAATCCTCGATCCCGATCTGGTAAAATGTTGATTGGTGCTCCACAAAATCAATCAATTTCCCGCATGCACAATGTTTTAATTTCTCCCTCGAATACTTCGTTGATATAGGTAGAAAGTAAACCGACTTGATCTATCTATCCACTATTACCCCAACACACCCATCTTCATTGACGTTGAAGGTAGTCCAGTTACAAAATTCTATCGCAATGCTTTCCCATTCGAATCTTCTAACTCTTCTTCAAATCTTGATACCTCTTCGAACTTTCCTGATGAATCGCAATTCCAGATTTATGGTCTTCCTCTAAAACTGGTCTTCCCACATGAAACTAACCGATAATCCTCTTAAATTCTGAATCATAGTTGAACTTCCTCTAAGTTCTCCATACTATAGGTGTAACTTGAATATTCGCAATAATATCTAACCTTGCAACTCAAAGGATATACTTGTTGACACATAAGCCTTTCGGCTAATCGCATTTGCAATCACAATAACTTTCCCGGGTAGCAAGATATAACACAATTTAAGTCTTTTTAATAATTTCAACCCTCGACTCTGCTTATTGTTAAATTCCTTCTGAGCCAACAAATAATTTAAACTTTTATACTTGGTAACACATCTCAGATTTAGTTGCACATAATTAAAATTTCCACTTGTAAAACGCAAAATAATCTTAGTCACTTCCAAGTTGAAAATAAGAAAATTCTGCTCTGCCTGTTTCACTTCCTCTAAACATAAGTTACCACTTTCCCATTTTACATAATATCACAAACTAACCTTTCTTTGATACGCAATTAAAAATCGCCAAGTTCTCACATCCATTAGTCAGATAAGGATCAGATCTGCAGTCAACCTATTCTTCATCTCTACCTATATGATTCACCCTTATTGGCATCTTACATCATGGATACCTCTTTCCAGGTTAACTAAATCAACGATAATTCAATTTTCAAGAATCTATTGATACTCCCTTGGTAGCACCCCTTTCAACCCTGAAAATACGGACTCATTATGGCAATATTCCCAAGCCAACTCACAATTGTTAAACTTCACACACAAATTCTTCTCTTGAAGAATAGATAACACAATTCACAATTGATTTTCATGATATTCTCAACTTCAAATAAGCAAGGATGTCACCACTAATAATTCCCACAGCCATCAAGATAAGGATAAAATCTGCTCATTATAACCACAACAAAATCGAGACCATTCTATAAGGTGCTTTTGATATAGGCATTAAACCTGACACTAAATCAATACGTAATTCCACTATCCAACCTGAAGTCATATAATACTTTGCTGAAAGCACATTTACCATTTTCCTAATTAGCATATAACATATTTCGAAGACTTCTTATCCAAGTCTACCACATACCAATTAATCTTCACACTTTTTAACCAAAATTTTTCAATCTTTAATGCATATATAACAAGGATACCACATAAAGGCTTATCTGTGTCTAATACAAATATAGACAAATTAGGCATAGAAAAGAAGACTCGTTTCATACGACAGTCTATCAATGCACGACCACTACTTAACCAATCTAGGCCAAGTATACATCAAAATCACAAATTGGTAATCATACCAAATCAACTGGCAATACATGCTCAGTTATGACCACATCACACTTGTGGTAAATCAAGAAATTTCGAGGTACTCTCTCATAAGAGCAGAAACCTCTAACACATAAACAAATATTATGCAATATATGCCACGTTAAAGCAAAATGCAATGCCAAACATGCATGAAATAAACCGGGATCTATAAAAGTATGACCCCTACTTCTGAGACAGGTATTATACCTCTAAAGACCGCTGAGGGATCTATCCCTTCAAGACTCAAAACAAGGATTCAACTTTAAACATTCCCTTTTGAATTCCCTTCATTGTCCCTTTTCATTCCACCTCTTTGCCCCCTTTTACCGGCACCCGAAGCTAACCTCTGATGAAATACAGGACAATTTTTCTTGTAGTGCCCCATTTCTCCACAATTCATGCATTTTCCTTGCTTACTCCAACACTTGTCTTCAGAATGACCCATCTTCTTGCAATAACCACATACAATCCTTACCTGACTTGAAGTCGAACGAGTTGTCGGTGTCGCCACTTTTTCTCCTCTCGCTAACTCCGGTGCTGATCTCTCTGTTGCCCTCTACTATATCCAGAACCTTGGCCTTGAAATCTCTGTTTACTTCCACTTCCACCCTCAGATCTACCCCAGTGCTCATCAATATCATTCTCTATCCAATAGGCTTTATTCACTGCTGTCTGGAAATCTGTGAAGTCATGAGTCAATAACTGTTTCCTGAACTCTAGCCTTAATCTCTTCACAAATAGATATACCCGTCTCTCTTCTTCCGGCACCAAATGTGGACAATAGCGAGCTAGCTCCGTAAACCTTGCTGAGTACTGCGTCACGGTCATTGATCCTTGCTCTAATCTCAAAAACTCAACTTCCTTCTTCTCTCTTGTAACCATTGGAATAAAATGATCTCGGAACTTGCGTGTGAAGTTCTCCCAAGTCTGCGGCATAAGGTCCCGATCCCAGCCGTCCTTCACTACTTGCCACCAATGCTCTGCAGGTTCTTCTAACTTGAAGACTGCGCATTTCACATTTTCTGCATCTGTACTCCCCATCGCTGCGAAAATCTTATTCATAGCTTCAAGCCATCTCTCCGTCTTCACCGGATCTGGGTCTCCACTAAAGCTTGGCGGTGTCATCTTGAAGAACTTTTCCAAACCATGCCCATGTCTGCCTTCTTGATGCTGCTGTACTTGCCCTTGTGTTGCCATATTTTGCAAAAATACTCGGAACATGTTCATCGTCTCAACATTCGGATTTCCATCACCCCCGGCATTACCAACATTGCCCGGAACCTGATACTGATCATCCTTATTTCCAGCCATTGAAAAAACTCCTGCATTAAACACTCGGCGTAAATTATCACACACTCTCACTCAGCTAGACTCTACCCAAGAACTCTAACCGAGCTCTGATACCAACTGTGAGGACCCCAACTTGGAACCTAACCCGTGTCCCGAGCTAGAGCGTCCCCAATAGAACTCAAACCACCTAAACTTTTTAAAACTTTGATTTAACTTACAACTTAAACATACTGACCATAACCATTTCAAAATAACTTCATTCCTCTCTACATGGAAGGAAGAGTTGAATAACTTTAAAAGTAACAAGCTGTTTTAATTACAAAAGACTTTAGTTATAACGTAGAAACTAAGTTTTATACACACAAACTCCATAAAGGAATTATACCAAAATACATTTTCTACGCCAACCTATACGTACCCCGACAATCCCAAAATATCACGTCCAAACTCCTTTCCGTCCTCACTTGGCCGGTTCGCCTGTCTCAGGATCAAGGTTCTAAAAATCGCTAGGCGGCTCCTAGGCGGCGAGGCCGGGCCTAGAGCGCCTAGGCGGGGCCGAGGTGGGGCCTAGGCGGGGCCGCGAATTTACACACATTTTTATATATATTCCATAGTTTCTGTCCATACATAATACAATGACAAATTCAAATATATATTCCATAGGCGGGGCCGAGAATTTTGACACAAGGTTATAGAGCATATGAAAATTATAAATGTATTCCATCATCCACAACATAAACTAAGGTTAAGTTAAATTCAATCATGTGTTATTTGTTTTCATTTTCAATCCTTATAAAACGACGTCATTTAAGGGTAAAAAAAATAAAAAAAATAAAAAAAATAATAATAATAAAAAAAAAAAAAAATATATATATATATAAAATATTACTTAGACCGCCTAGGCCCGCCTAAATCCGCCCAGACCGCCTGGTCCGCCTAGACCGCCTAGAACGCCTAGGACCACCTAGGACGCCTAACGCCTAATTGACCGCCTAGAGAAAAGTCGCGGCGTCTGGGCCCCGCCTAGCGCCTAGGCCCCGCCTAGGCGGCCGCCTAGCCCGATTTTTAGAACACTGCTCAGGATCTAAAAAACATTAAAGGGAGAGGGATGAGAATAAATCTCAGCAAGCTATTATGAATGCAGCAATATGCCAAGTAAGATGCAACACATAACAAGGTACATCTCACATATTGATAAAACAGTAAACACCTTCCGTTACCTTTGTTTACCTTTCCCGTCTGAATCATAAGTCGTACCATTGTGGAAGTAAATACTCCACTATTCTGTGAATGCATATCCACCAGAATCAATATCATATAACCGAGATAGTTATGATTATAACTCATTTCCTGTGAACTGCTTAGGCATATTCACATCTTATAAGACCCGTTTTCCAGGGAACCATATAAGATAGTAGCAACTCTGTAAGGCTTTTGGCTCAATACAGATGCTATAACCCCAGTCTGTGGCCACAGAGGGGGAGAGGTCACAGGTATAATGTAATCCGATCACCTTATGGAACAATTCCTCATAAGAGATCGTATTCCATTATACCCCCAAAAATCAGCTGATATAAACACACTCAAGCACATAATAGATACTTGAAATAACATCCACCACAGGGATAATAATATATCAACATGGTAATGTATACTTATGCTAAATCAATACCATAGTGCAACATTCATTTAATACACTATACATAATACCATCAATGAACATGAATCCAAGTAAGGTACAATATAACCATTAAATCCACAAATGGGATAACAATACAGCCATACGATAATCATATCCACACTAGGGATAACCATGCACCCATATAATGAACATATCCACACTTGGGATAACAAGTTAACAACATAATATATAAATCCACACTTTGGAGAATAATGAAACAATGTGATAAATACACATTCCCAAACTAGCACGATAGGGTAACCTACAACTTCTACACTATTCAAACCAATCACCAAGGATATGGGCAAGTAAGGCCACTATGTATCATAAATCATCCCTATATAGTCATTATACAACCTCGAATAACCTTAATAAAAGTTCAAGATCTACTTCCCAAGTTTGAACTACTTTGGTGAAGTTACAAATCAAGCCTATTAACCATTTTTCGGACAATATTTAAACTACTTCCAATAATCCATTTTGATCAACTAAGACGTCATTGCGTAGCCAAAGTATTCTACTTTAATCTAGGTTAAAGAGATTTCATTTTGGTTCTGGTTTGATTAGGTTTAAATAGCTCCAAAGTTGATCCTAAGTCACCAGGCCAGGGCACGACTCGTGCCCCAGGGTACGACTCGTGTCCCTTTGGCCTTTCTCAGAATCATGCGTCCCTTGACAAGCACGACTCGTGATTTCCACATGGCACGACTCGTGCCTGAGGGCACGACTAGTGCCAATTCCCCCTTAAGTTGTTCAGAACGATTTGGCTCTCATTTCACGAATCGTAACCACGAGATGGCCATGGGCACGACTCGTGCCTAGGGGCACGACTCATGCCACGGCCAGAAACAGCCACCAACAGCAGCTCTAAGACCTTATTTCCAAAAACCCAAATTTCCACCCAAGCTTTCTCTAAATTGTGAACATAAAGAGGTTGCCTAACTCCACTATTATCATACTTAAGCATTCCTAATCACATAAGATAACTTTAATATATTTAATTCTTGGTTGTTTACTCATTAAACTACCCATTTCATCTTTAACCTTTCTATTCCCATTTAAACCATTTTCTTGCTTCTTTGTCAACTTCCATGAACCTAAACCTTTCATCTAGGTCCTTAAACATTTCTCTACACCAAGAAAGGTTCTCAAACACTCAACCAACAATATCATAACAATAACAACATTCAATAGATTATGAACATTTAATGAAAGGAAGGGTCATAATAACTCACCTTAGGATTATAGGATGAAATGGGGATCTTCTTAGCTTGATAAACTCCCCTAGTTGCCCCAAACACAAAAGTACAATTGGATTGGAAAATGGTGGAGAATTGAGCTTGCTAGTAATTTGGAAAGTGAAGCTTCAAAGTAAGGCTTCCATGGAGAATTTTAGGGAGAAGGAAGAAGAAATGATGAGGGAAGATTGAGAAGGATGGAGGAAGTATGGGAGGAGTGTGGTAGCTTTGACTAAGGAGGAGGAAGGGTGAGGGAATTAAGGGGGAAAGGCATGGCCCCCCATGCCAAATAAATCAAAGGCTTTCAAAAACAAACCATTAGGTCCTCCAAGTTCTAAAGGAATACAATAAATCCCCTCAATTCCTCTACTTCACACAAAGGCACCTCTCAACCCATAATATTTTATTTGTTTATTTTATTATCACTCCACCCTATTACTTTATTTTATTTCCAATTATTATAATTCAACCAAATGCTTTAACTTACTTTCATTTTATCCCAAGGCTTTAGAATTATCTCCTAACCATCTCAACTTATCATAAACATTAAAGGCATAGAATAAGCACATAAAGTTAACATAAATATTAAGAGCATGTAATATGATACTAAAATTAGTGCCTAGGTTTAGGGTCGTTACACTCACTTCCCCTTAAAGAAAATTCGTCCCGAATTTTAAACTTGCTTACCTTACTGATCAATTAAAGAAGGTAACCTTCCCCACAATCAAATTACACTTTCAAATAGTTTCTTCAATAGTATTATTATACCATTTTTCACAACCTGAATACTCTAAAAGTTTAATTTCGGACTTGCGATTCTAATAACTCTCAACGTTTCCCCCAAATAAGTCAAATCCGCTTAATCATCATTAGTTGAAGAACTCCATACACATGAGGAATCATAAAGATAATTTCTCCCATACAGTGTTCCATACGTTACCAATTCAATACTGAACTGAAATCTACTAATATAAGCAAACTCACTAAGGTTAAATACACTTCTCAAGTTGAAAAGAAATCCATCACACAACACACAACTTATTCTCAAGAATCTGGATAGTCTTCTCTGTCTGCCCATCTGCCTGAGGATAAAACGTATCACTGAAACTCGACTTGGAATTCAAAACCTTGCACCCAGCTTCCCAAAAGCACAATGAATCCTCGATCCCGATCTGGTAAAATGTTGATTGGTGCTCCATAAAATCAATCAATTTCCCGCATGCACAATGTTTTAATTTCTCCCTCGAATACTTCGTTGATATAGGTAGAAAGTAAACCGACTTGATCTATCTATCCACTATTACCCCAACACACCCATCTTCATTGACGTTGAAGGTAGTCCAGTTACAAAATTCTATCGCAATGCTTTCCCATTCGAATCTTCTAACTCTTCTTCAAATCTTGATACCTCTTCGAACTTTCCTGATGAATCGCAATTGATTTTCATGATATTCTCAACTTCAAATAAGCAAGGATGTCACCACTAATAATTCCCACAAGCCATCAAGATAAGGATAAAACTCTGCTCATTATAACCACAACAAAATCGAGACCATTCTATAAGGTGCTTTTGATATAGGCATTAAACCTGACACTAAATCAATACGTAATTCCACTATCCAACCTGAAGTCATATAATACTTTGCTGAAAGCACATTTACCATTTTCCTAATTAGCATATAACATTTTTCGAAGACTTCTTACCCAAGTCTACCACATACCAATTAATCTTCACACTTTTTAACCAAAATTTTTCAATCTTTAATGCATATATAACAAGGATACCACATAAAGGCTTATCTGTGTCTAATACAAATATAGACAAATTAGGCATAGAAAAGAAGACTCGTTTCATACGACAGTCTATCAATGCACGACCACTACTTAACCAATCTAGGCCAAGTATACATCAAAATCACAAATTGGTAATCATACCAAATCAACTGGCAATACATGCTCAGTTATGACCACATCACACTTGTGGTAAATCAAGAAATTTCGAGGTACTCTCTCATAAGAGCAGAAACCTCTAACACATAAACAAATATTATGCAATATATGCCACGTTAAAGCAAAATGCAATGCCAAACATGCATGAAATGAACCGAGATCTATAAAAGTATGACCCCTACTTCTGAGACAGGTATTATACCTCTAAAGACCGCTGAGGGATCTATCCCTCCAAGACTCAAAACAAGGATTCAACTTTAAACATTCCCTTTTGAATTCCCTTCATTGTCCCTTTTCATTCCACCTCTTTGCCCCCTTTTACCGGCACCCGAAGCTAACCTCTGATGAAATACAGGACAATTTTTCTTGTAGTGCCCCATTTCTCCACAATTCATGCATTTTCCTTGCTTACTCCAACACTTGTCTTCAGAATGACCCATCTTCTTGCAATAACCACATACAATCCTTACCTGACTTGAAGTCGAACGAGTTGTCGGTGTCGCCACTTTTTCTCCTCTCGCTATCTCCGGTGCTGATCTCTCTGTTGCCCTCTACTATATCCAGAACCTTGGCCTTGAAATCTCTGTTTACTTCCACATCCACCCTCAGATCTACCCCAGTGCTCGTCAATATCATTCTCTATTCAATAGGCTTTATTCACTGCTGTCTGTAAATCTGTGAAGTCTTGAGTCAATAACTGTTTCCTGAACTCTAGCCTTAATCTCTTCACAAATCGATATACCCGTCTCTCTTCTTCCGACACCAAATGTGGACAATAGCGAGCTAGCTCCGTAAACCTTGCTGAGTACTGCGCCACGGTCATTGATCCTTGCTCTAATCTCAAAAACTCAACTTCCTTCTTCTCTCTTGTAACCATTGGAATAAAATGATCTCGGAACTTGCGTGTGAAGTTCTCCCAAGTCTGCGGTGTAAGGTCCCGATCCCAGCCGTCCTTCACTACTTGCCACCAATGCTCTGCAGGTTCTTCTAACTTGAAGACTGCGCATTTAACCTTTTCTGCATCTGTACTCTCCATCGCTGCGAAAATCTTATTCATAGCTTCAAGCCATCTCTCCGCCTTCACCGGATCTGGGTCTCCACTAAAGCTTGGCGGTGTCATCTTGACGAACTTTTCCAAACCATGCCCATGTCTGCCTTCTTGATGCTACTGTACTTGCCCTTGTGTTGCCATATTTTGCAAAAATACTCGGAACATGTTCATCGTCTCAACATTCGGATTTCCATCACCCCCGGCATTACCAACATTGCCCGGAACCTGATACTGATCATCCTTATTTCCAGCCATTGAAAAAACTCCTGCATTAAACACTCGGCGTAAATTATCACACACTCTCACTCAGCTAGACTCTACCCAAGAACTCTAACCGAGCTCTGATACCAACTGTGAGGACCCCAACTTGGAACCTAACCCGTGTCCCGAGCTAGAGCGTCCCCAATAGAACTCAAACCACCTAAACTTTTTAAAACTTTGATTTAACTTACAACTTAAACATACTGACCATAACCATTTCAAAATAACTTCATTCCTCTCTACATGGAAGGAAGAGTTGAATAACTTTAAAAGTAACAAGCTGTTTTAATTACAAAAGACTTTAGTTATAACGTAGAAACTAAGTTTTATACACACAAACTCCATAAAGGAATTATACCAAAATACATTTTCTACGCCAACCTATACGTACCCCGACAATCCCAAAATATCACGTCCAAACTCCTTTCCGTCCTCACTTGGCCGGTTCGCCTGTCTCAGGATCAAGGTTCTAAAAATCGCTAGACGGCTCCTAGGCGGCGAGGCCGGGCCTAGAGCGCCTAGGCGGGGCCGAGGCGGGGCCTAGGCGGGGCCGCGAATTTACACACATTTTTATATATATTCCATAGTTTCTGTCCATACATAATACAATGACAAATTCAAATATATATTCCATAGGCGGGGCCGAGAATTTTGACACAAGGTTATAGAGCATATGAAAATTATAAATGTATTCCATCATCCACAACATAAACTAAGGTTAAGTTAAATTCAACCATGTGTTATTTGTTTTCATTTTCAATCCTTATAAAACGACGTCATTTAAGGGTAAAAAAGAAAAATAATAAAAATATATATATATATATATATATATATATATATAAATATATATATATAAATATTACTTAGACCGCCTAGGCCCGCCTAAATCCGCCTAGGCCCGCCTAAATCCGCCTGCACCGCCCGGTCCGCCTAGACCGCCTAGAACGCCAGGACCGCCAGACGCCTAACGCCTAATTGACCGCCTAGAGAAAAGTCGCGGCGCCTGGGCCCCGCCTAGCGCCTAGGCCCCGCCTAGGCGGCCGCCTAGCCCGATTTTTAGAACACTGTTCAGGATCTAAAAAACATTAAAGGGAGAGGGATGAGAATAAATCTCAGCAAGCTATTATGAATGCAGCAATATGCCAAGTAAGATGCAACACATAACAAGGTACATCTCACATATTGGTAAAACAGTAAACACCTTCCGTTACCTTTGTTTACCTTTCCCGTCTGAATCATAAGTCGTACCATTGTGGAAGTAAATACTCCACTATTCTGTGAATGCATATCCACCAGAATCAATATCATATAACCGAGATAGTTATGATTATAACTCATCTCCTGTGAACTGCTTAGGCATATTCACATCTTATAAGACCCGTTTTCCAGGGAACCATATAAGATAGTAGCAACTCTGTAAGGCTTTTGGCTCAATACAGATGCTATAACCCCAGTCTGTGGCCACAGAGGGGGAGAGGTCACAGGTATAATGTAATCCGATCACCTTATGGAACAATTCCTCATAAGAGATCGTATTCCATTATACCCCCAAAGATCAGCTGATATAAACACACTCAAGCACATAATAGATACTTGAAATAACATCCACCACAGGGAAAATAATATATCAACATGGTAATGTATACTCATGCTAAATCAATACCATAGTGCAACATTCATTTAATACACTATACATAATACCATCAATGAACATGAATCCAAGTAAGGTACAATATAACCATTAAATCCACAAATGGGATAACAATACAGCCATACGATAATCATATCCACACTAGGGATAACCATGCACCCATATAATGAACATATCCACACTTGGGATAACAAGTTAACAACATAATATATAAATCCACACTTTGGAGAATAATGAAACGATGTGATAAATACACATTCCCAAACTAGCACGATAGGGTAACCTACAACTTCTACACTATTCAAACCAATCACCAAGGATATGGGCAAGTAAGGCCACTATGTATCATAAACCATCCCTATATAGTCATTATACAACCTCGAATAACCTTAATAAAAGTTCAAGATCTACTTCCCAAGTTTGAACTACTTTGGTGAAGTTACAAATCAAGCCTATTAACCATTTTTCGGACAATATTTAAACTACTTCCACTAATCCATTTTGATCAACTAAGACGTCATTGCGTAGCCAAAGTATTCTACTTTAATATAGGTTAAAGAGGTTTCATTTTGGTTCTGGTTTGATTAGGTTTAAATAGCTCCAAAGTTGATCCTAAGTCACCAGGCCAGGGCACGACTCGTGCCCCAGGGCACGACTCGTGCCCCTTTGGCCTTTCTCAGAATCATGCGTCTCTTGACAAGCACGACTCGTGATTTCCACATGGCACGACTCGTGCCTGAGGGCACGACTCGTGTCAATTCCCCCTTAAGTTGTTCAGAACGATTTGGCTCTCATTTCACGAATCGTAACCACGAGATGGCCATGGGCACGACTCGTGCCTAGGGGCACGACTCGTGCCACGGCCAGAAACAGCCACCAACAGCAGCTCTAAGACCTTATTTCCAAAAACCCAAATTTCCACCCAAGCTTTCTCTAAATTGTGAACATAAAGAGGTTGCCTAACTCCACTATTATCATACTTAAGCATTCCTAATCACATAAGATAACTTTAATATATTTAATTCTTGGTTGTTTACTCATTAAACTACCCATTTCATCTTTAACCTTTCTATTCCCATTTAAACCATTTTCTTGCTTCTTTGTCAACTTCCATGAACCTAAACCTTTCATCTAGGTCCTTAAACATTTCTCTACACCAAGAAAGGTTCTCAAACACTCAACCAACAATATCATAACAATAACAACATTCAATAGATTATGAACATTTAATGAAAGGAAGGGTCATAATAACTCACCTTAGGATTATAGGATGAAATGGGGATCTTCTTAGCTTGATAAACTCCCCTAGTTGCCCCAAACACAAAAGTACAATTGGATTGGAAAATGGTAGAGAATTGAGCTTGCTAGTAATTTGGAAAGTGAAGCTTCAAAGTAAGGCTTCCATGGAGAATTTTAGGGAGAAGGAAGAAGAAATGATGAGAGAAGATTGAGAAGGATGGAGGAAGCATGGGAGGAGTGTAGTAGCTTTGACTAAGGAGGAGGAAGGGTGAGGGAATTAAGGGGGAAAGGCATGGCCCCCCATGCCAATTAAATCAAAGGCTTTCAAAAACAAACCATTAGGTCCTCCAAGTTCTAAAGGAATACAATAAATCCCCTCAATTCCTCTACTTCACACAAAGGCACCTCCCAACCCATAATATTTTATTTGTTTATTTTATTATCACTCCACCCTATTACTTTATTTTATTTCCAATTATTATAATTCAACCAAATGCTTTAACTTACTTTCATTTTATCCCAAGGCTTTAGAATTATCTCCTAACAATCTCAACTTATCATAAACATTAAAGGCATAGAATAAGCACATAAAGTTAACATAAATATTAAGAGCATGTAATATGATACTAAAATTAGTGCCTAGGTTTAGAGTCGTTACACTCACTCCCCCTTAAAGAAAATTCGTCCCGAATTTTAAACTTGCTTACCATACTGATCAATTAAACAAGGTAACCTTCCCCACAATCAAATTACACTTTCAAATAGTTTCCTCAATAGTATTATTATACCATTTTTCACAACCTGAATACTCTAAAAGTTTAATTTTGGACTTGCGATTCTAATAACTCTCAACGTTTTCCCCAAATAAGTCAAATCCGCTTAATCATCATTAGTTGAAGAACTCCATACACATGAGGAATCATAAAGATAATTTCTCCCATACAATGTTCCATACGTTACCAATTCAATACTGAACTGAAATCTACTAATATACGCAAACTCACTAAGGTTAAATAAACTTCTCAAGTTGAAAGGAAATCCATCACACAACACACAACTTATTCTCAAGAATCTGGATAGTCTTCTCTGTCTGCCCATCTGCCTGAGGATAAAACGTATCACTGAAACTCGACTTGGAATTCAAAACCTTGCACCCAGCTTCCCAAAAGCACAATGAATCCTCGATCCCGATCTGGTAAAATATTGATTGGTGCTCCACAAAATCAATCAATTTCCCGCATGCACAATGTTTTAATTTCTCCCTCGAATACTTCGTTGATATAGGTAGAAAGTAAACCGACTTGATCTATCTATCCACTATTACCCCAACACACCCATCTTCATTGACGTTGAAGGTAGTCCAGTTACAAAATTCTATCGCAATGCTTTCCCATTCGAATCTTCTAACTCTTCTTCAAATCTTGATACCTCTTCGAACTTTCCTGATGAATCGCAATTCTAGATTTATGGTCTTCCTCTAAAACTGGTCTTCCCACATGAAACTAAACGATAATCCTCTTAAATTCTGAATCATAGTTGAACTTCCTCTAAGTTCTCCATACTATAGGTGTAACTTGAATATTCGCAATAATATCTAACCTTGCAACTCAAAGGATATACTTGTTGACACATAAGCCTTTCGGCTAATAGCATTTGCAATCACAATAACTTTCCCGGGTAGCAAGATATAACACAATTTAAGTCTTTTTAATAATTTCAACCCTCGACTCTGCTTATTGTTAAATTCCTTCCGAGCCAACAAATAATTTAAACTTTTATACTTGGTAACACATCTCAGATTTAGTTGCACATAATTAAAATTTCCACTTGTAAAACGCAAAATAATCTTAGTCACTTCCAAGTTGAAAATAAGAAAATTCTGCTCTGCCTGTTTCACTTCCTCTAAACATAAGTTATCACTTTCCCATTTTACATAATATCACAAACTAACCTTTCTTTGATACGCAATTAAAAATCGCTAAGTTCTCACATCCATTAGTCAGATAAGGATCAGATCTGCACTCAACCTATTCTTCATCTCTACCTATATGATTCACCCTTATTGGCATCTTACATCATGGATACCTCTTTCCAGGTTAACTAAATCAACGATAATTCAATTTTCAAGAATCTATTGATACTCCCTTGGTAGCACCCCTTTCAACCCTGAAAATACGGACTCATTATGGCAATATTCCCAAGCCAACTCACAATTGTTAAACTTCACACACAAATTCTTCTCTTGAAGAATAGATAAAACAATTCACAATTGATTTTCATGATATTCTTAACTTCAAATAAGCAAGGATGTCACCACTAATAATTCCCACAAGCCATCAAGATAAGGATAAAACTCTGCTCATTATAACCACAACAAAATCGAGACCATTCTATAAGGTGCTTTTGATATAGGCATTAAACCTGACACTAAATCAATACGTAATTCCACTATCCAACCTGAAGTCATATAATACTTTGCTGAAAGCACATTTACCATTTTCCTAATTAGCATATAACATTTTTCGAAGACTTCTTACCCAAGTCTACCACATACCAATTAATCTTCACACTTTTTAACCAAAATTTTTCAATCTTTAATGCATATATAACAAGGATACCACATAAAGGCTTATCTGTGTCTAATACAAATATAGACAAATTAGGCATAAAAAAGAAGACTCGTTTCATACGACAGTCTATCAATGCACGACCACTACTTAACCAATCTAGGCCAAGTATACATCAAAATCACAAATTGGTAATCATACCAAATCAACTGGCAATACATGCTCAGTTATGACCACATCACACTTGTGGTAAATCAAGAAATTTCGAGGTACTCTCTCATAAGAGCAGAAACCTCTAACACATAAACAAATATTATGCAATATATGCCACGTTAAAGCAAAATGCAATGCCAAATATGCATGAAATAAACCGGGATCTTTAAAAGTATGACCCCTACTTCTGAGACAGGTATTATACCTCTAAAGACCGCTGAGGGATCTATCCCTCCAAGACTCAAAACAAGGATTCAACTTTAAACATTCCCTTTTGAATTCCCTTCATTGTCCCTTTTCATTCCACCTCTTTGCCCCCTTTTACCGGCACCCGAAGCTAACCTCTGATGAAATACAGGACAATTTTTCTTGTAGTGCCCCATTTCTCCACAATTCATGCATTTTCCTTGCTTACTCCAACACTTGTCTTCAGAATGACCCATCTTCTTGTAATAACCACATACAATCCTTACCTGACTTGAAGTCGAACGAGTTGTCGGTGTCGCCACTTTTTTCCTCTCGCTAACTCCGGTGCTGATCTCTCTGTTGCCCTCTACTATATCCAGAACCTTGGCCTTGAAATCTCTGTTTACTTCCACTTCCACCCTCAGATCTACCCCAGTGCTCGTCAATATCATTCTCTATCCAATAGGCTTTATTCACTGCTGTCTGGAAATCTGTGAAGTCATGAGTCAATAACTGTTTCCTTAACTCTAGCCTTAATCTCTTCACAAATCAATATACCCGTCTTTCTTCTTCCGGCACCAAATGTGGACAATAGCGAGCTAGCTCCGTAAACCTTGCTGAGTACTGCGCCACGGTCATTGATCCTTGCTCTAATCTCAAAAACTCAACTTCCTTCTTCTCTCTTGTAACCATTGGAATAAAATGATCTCGAAACTTGCGTGTGAAGTTCTCCCAAGTCTGCGGTGTAAGGTCCCGATCCCAGCCGTCCTTCACTACTTGCCACCAATGCTCTGCAGGTTCTTCTAACTTGAAGACTGCGCATTTCACCTTTTCTGCATCTGTACTCTCCATCGCTGCGAAAATATTATTCATAGCTTCAAGCCATCTCTCCGCCTTCACCGGATCTGGGTCTCCACTAAAGCTTGGCGGTGTCATCTTGACGAACTTTTCCAAATCATGCCCATGTCTGCCTTCTTGATGCTGCTGTACTTGCCCTTGTGTTGCCATATTTTGCAAAAATACTCGGAACATGTTCATCGTCTCAACATTCGGATTTCCATCACCCCTCGATTACCAACATTGCCCGAAACCTCGACATCGATCATCCTTATTTCCAGCCATTGAATAAACTCCTGCATTAAACACTCGGCGTAAATTATCACACACTCTCACTCAGCTAGACTCTACCCAAGAACTCTAACCGAGCTCTGATACCAACTGTGAGGACCCCAACTTGGAACCTAACCCGTGTCCCGAGCTAGAGCGTCCCCAATAGAACTCAAACCACCTAAACTTTTTAAAACTTTGATTTAACTTACAACTTAAACATACTGACCATAACCATTTCAAAATAACTTCATTCCTCTCTACATGGAAGGAAGAGTTGAATAACTTTAAAAGTAACAAGCTGTTTTAATTACAAAAGACTTTAGTTATAACGTAGAAACTAAGTTTTATACACACAAACTCCATAAAGGAATTATACCAAAATACATTTTCTACGCCAACCTATACGTACCCCGACAATCCCAAAATATCACGTCCAAACTCCTTTCCGTCCTCACTTGGCCGGTTCGCCTGTCTCAGGATCAAGGTTCTAAAAATCGCTAGGCGGCTCCTAGGCGGCGAGGCTGGGCCTAGAGCGCCTAAGCGGGGCCGAGGCGGGGCCGCGAATTTACACACATTTTTATATATATTCCATAGTTTCTGTCCATAAATAATACAATGACAAATTCAAATATATATTCCATAGGCGAGGCCGAGAATTTTGACACAAGGTTATAGATCATATGAAAATTATAAATGTATTCCATCATCCACAACATAAACTAAGGTTAAGTTAAATTCAACCATGTGTTATTTGTTTTCATTTTCAATCCTTATAAAACGACGTCATTTAAGGGTAAAACAAAAATAAAAAAATAAAAAAAATAATAATAAAAAAAAATATATATATATATATATATATATATATAATATTACTTAGACCGCCTAGGCCCGCCTAAATCCGCCCAGACCGCCTGGTCCGCCTAGACCGCCTAGAACGCCTAGGACCACCTAGGACGCCTAACGCCTAATTGACTGCCTAGAGAAAAGTCGCGGCGCCTGGGCCCCGCCTAGCGCCTAGGCCCCGCCTAGGCGGCCGCCTAGCCCGATTTTTAGAATACTGCTCAGGATCTAAAAAACATTAAAGGGAGAGGGGTGAGAATAAATCACAGGTATAATGTAATTCGATCACCTTATGGAACAATTCCTCATAAGAGATCGTATTCCATTATTCCCCCAAAGATCAGCTGATATAAACACACTCAAGCACATAATAGATACTTGAAATAACATCCACCACAGGGATAATAATATATCAACATGGTAATGTATACTCATGCTAAATCAATACCATAGTGCAACATTCATTTAATACACTATACATAATACCATCAATGAACATGAATCCAAGTAAGGTACAATATAACCATTAAACCCACAAATGGGATAACAATACAGCCATACGATAATCATATCCACACTTGGGATAACCATGCACCCATATAATGAACATATCCACACTTGGGATAACAAGTTAACAACATAATATATAAATCCACACTTTGGAGAATAATGAAACAATGTGATAAATACACATTCCCAAACTAGCACGATAGGGTAACCTACAGCTTCTACACTATTCAAACCAATCACCAAGGATATGGGCAAGTAAGGCCACTATGTATCATAAACCATCCCTATATAGTCATTATACAACCTCGAATAACCTTAATAAAAGTTCAAGATCTACTTCCCAAGTTTGAACTACTTTGGTGAAGTTATAAATCAAGTCTATTAACCATTTTCAGGACAATATTTAAACTACTTCCACTAATCCATTTTGATCAACTAAGACGTCATTGCGTAGCCAAAGTATTCTACTTTAATCTAGGTTAAAGAGATTTCATTTTGGTTCTGGTTTGATTAGGTTTAAACAGCTCCAAAGTTGATCCTAAGTCACCAAGCCAGGGCACGACTCGTGCCCCTTTGGCCTTTCTCAGAATCATGCGTCCCTTGACAAGCACGACTCGTGATTTTCACATGGCACGACTCGTGCCAATTCCCCCTTAAGTTGTTCAGAACGATTTGGCTCTCATTTCACGAATCGTAACCACGAGTTGGCCATGGGCACGACTCATGCCTAGGGGCACGACTCGTGGCACGGCCAGAAACAGCCACCAACAGCAGCTCTAAGACTTTATTTCCAAAAACCCAAATTTCCACCCAAGCTTTCTCTAAATTGTGAACATAAAGAGGTTACCTAACTCCACTATTATCATACTTAAGCATTCCTAATCACATAAGATAACTTTAATCTATTTAATTCTTGGTTGTTTACTCATTAAACTACCCATTTCATATTTAACCTTTCTATTCCCATTTAAACCATTTTCTTGCTTCTTTGTCAACTTTCATGAACCTAAACCTTTCATCTAGGTCCTTAAACATTTCTCTACACCAAGAAAGGTTCTCAAACACTCAACCAACAATATCATAACAATAACAACATTCAATAGATTATGAACATTTAATGAAAGGAAGGGTCATAATAACTCACCTTAGGATTATAGGATGAAATGGGGATCTTCTTAGCTTGATAAACTCCCCTAGTTGCCCCAAAAGCTTAGAAACCCATTTAAGAATCTTTAACTTATCATGTTGAGGTCAACATGTAGTCATCGATTCTTAAATTGTCTGTGTGGACAGTCTTGAAATGCACGATTATATGATTTGTAAATATCATCATTGTCTATTAAAATTGCTTGAATAGTCGATAGTTGAGATATTTCGGTTGCATTAATCCTATTGTTCTCTGAGTGTATACTAGACATATATGGTTGATTACACACTGTCGATTCTAATCGATAGTGTTTGATTGACCTAGTCTACGTCGTGCACTTGGAGACCATGGGGTTATGCTGCCGAAATTTCTTGATTTTCGATTATAAAGCAAGTAGACAAGGTGATATTTGCAATTCATACGTGTATTTCGGGATGGGATAGAAGCCAACCCAATTCTAAACCTAATGGACATGAATTGTCCTTTCATCATAGGGAATGACCTTGATGTCATGCATATTGAAAAAAATGTGTTTGACAATATTTTCAATACAGTGATGGGTTTTAAGGCCTCAACAAAGGACACAGACAAGGGTCGGCTAGACCTTGAAGCGATTTGCAATCGTAAAGATCTGAACATTACTAAAGTTAATGGAAAAGATTTTAAACCAGCTGCGCCCTTTGTTCTGTCAGGAGAGGATAAGCAACGTGTTCTGCAGTGGTTGAAAGATTTGAAACTTCCTGATGGGTATGCATCTAATATTGGCAACTGTGTGAATGTGGAAGAAGGGACGGTATATGGGTTGAAAAGTCATGATTGTCACGTATTATTGGATAGGTTGCTACCCATTGCATTTAGAGACATTCTCCCTAATGAAATATGGGTTGCCCTAACTAAATTGAGTGAATTCTTGAGCATTGACTTCCAAAGCACTCTTCGTGTTGAGGATATGAAAAGACTCGAAGAGAGCATTGTGGTGACAATATGCAAGCTTGAAAAGATATTTCCGCCATCTTTCTTTGATTCAATGGAGCATTTACCAATTCACCTAGCTTATGAAGCTAGAGTTGGAGGACTGTTCGGTATAGATGGATGTATCCATTTGAACGATTTTTGGGGAGTTTGAAAAAGAAAATGAGCAATAGAGCAAAAGTTGAGGCATCTATGTCCGAATCGGTGATTGTCGACGAAATTGTGTCGTTTGTTTCAACATATTTTCACCCGGACATTGAGACAAGGTTCAATAAAGTGGGACGCGATTATGATGGGGAGTCACTGATCCTGATGGAAAAATTTCGGTTTTCTTCTCCTGGTCGATTCCTTGGCAATAGAAAGTGCACGCGCATGCTAAGCAAAAAAAGAATTAGATGCGGCTAAACTCTATATTCTCCTTAAGCTGTCTTTGAGGTCGAGGACTACTTGAAGTAAGCATTCCGCATTTGTTACTAAGTAATGTTAATCCTAATAACTTTAATACGAACTAAGCAACTTTATGTTCTCCTTGAATGCGGTATGTTCGAAGAAAGCTTGGAGACATTCTTTGAATTGATTTCAATAAGGACGGACAACGAATTTCCCTCCTGGTTTAATAATTATGTAAATGCCAATTCATTAATTCAATGTTTTTAATAGAATTTGAAGTATGAGTTTTTTACTATCTATGTGTTTTTATTTAGATTTTGAACAACCTTGGAGATGCAAAAGGCTGCGAGATTACAAGCATTAGCACACGGTCCGTCCTTAAGAGTGAATGTATATAAGGGAAATTTTGTCAATGGCTACGTATTCCACAGAAGAATATGGCCAAACAAAATCAACTTGGAATAGCGGGGTCAATCTCAAGGGAAATCTCGATTATTATGGCGTATTGAAAGAAGTTATTGAATTGGAGTACTTGCTTGGAAATTCTGTAGTTCTTTTCAATTGTGAGTGGCGGGGACGCCGAGCGAGGCATTACAAAACATGGCACTTTTGATCTCGTTGACTTAAAGCATTTTTCTAGGCATAATGGTGATGATGTGTTCATTCTTGCATCTCGAAGCACAACAGGTGTATATGACCCCTACCCCGTCGACGAAGAGAGTCTAGCGGATGGTGGGCCGTATGGAAAACCAAAGCACGAAGCACTTTTGATATACCATTGCGTGCAAAACGTCTACTTCAAATATTGATTCATCATTAAATGATTGTTATCGGGAAGAGGAAATGCCTATACCTCAGATTATTTCCTTGAATGATAATGTCGAGGATGAAGCATTAATGGCCGAAAACACCCGTCCACTAGGGGAGGAAGTCACTTTCAATGAAATCGATGATGACAATGTGGAGGATGAGGAAGGAGAAGGGTATATATCTGGGTCCGATGATGAAGATGAGGAAGAAGAAGACGACGAGGAAACTAGTGAAGAAGAAATTGAATTTTGCAGTGATAGTGATCAAGATTGTAGTGAATGAATCAGTTTAGTTTTAATTCAGATAATGTTTTGTATATAATGTTTTGTACATTTTATATCACTTATCACTGTAATATTATATCTATCTCATGATTTTCAATTTTACTTGGTTACTCTTTACATGCTATGTAATATTACATCTATCTCATGATTTGGACAATAAATGATTCCTACTATTACATCTTACTCCATAATTTACTTGAACATGTAGTCATTAATTTGAATGTCATCGTGTGAAAAGGTTGTTGGAAAAAAATAAATAATTCGTAAAAAATAATAATAATAATAATAATAATAATAATAATAATAATAATAATAATAAATAATAATAATAATAATAATGGACATAAATATAATAATAATAGTAAATAATAATAATAATAATAATGGACATAAATATAATAATAATAAATAAAAAATAAAATAATCAATAAAAATTAAAATAAAAATATACATATATGTATATATATAAATATCATTATTGTCTATTAAAATTGCTTGAATAGTCGATAGTTGAAATATTTCGGTTGCATTAATCCTATTGTTCTCTGAGTGTATACTAGACATGGTTGATTACACACTGTCGATTCTAATCGATAGTGTTTGATTGACCTAGTCTACGTCTTATGCTGTCAAAATTTCTTGATTTTCGATTATAAAGCAAGTAGACAAAGTGATATTTGCAATTCATACGTGTATTTCGGGATGGGATAGAAGCCAACCCCACTACTATCACGTACAACCACTACCGTGGGGTTATCTTTGGAGTGGAAAATCTCAAGTTTTTGCACAAGCGTTAGGCCCAAAGATTGAAACTTTGATTAATTATTATAATAGTCAATCTACTTTCGAAGTTTCAATCTTTGGGCCAAATGCTTGTGCAAACTTGATATTTTCCACTCCGACATTCATTATAAATGTAAACCCTCTCTCTCTCTATTTTAAAGAAAATAACAATATTATTTCAAATTCAAGCGGTCAAGTGAACTCCATTATTTTGCTTCTTTTTGTTTTTAGTAAAACAACCTTATACGAAACCATTGGTCCATGTGAACTCCATTATTTCTTGTTTTCATATTGTCATTTCTATTTTAAATATCAAAAAAAGACAAAGAAGGGTTGTGATTCAATCTTAAAATACACAAGTCCAAAGCGTTACCCACGTTTTGTTTACTTGGTTACTCTTTACATGCTATGTAATATTTAAATTTTGTTCTACTTGATAATATTTTACGTCTCACATATATAATATACTAGTTTAGATATGTCGGGTCGAGGTGGCAATCGTTCAAAGAGAGGGAAGGTTGCGGGTTTTGTCCATCGTCTTGTTTCACCAAGGAAGGGAGGAGGGAGGATCTACTTACAGGTTATGGACGTAGTGAACCATCGGGCGGGTTAATTTGGACGCAATTATTAATGAGGAAGGAAAAATGGAAATATCTATCTCTCCCGATGGCCGGTAAGTATCATTTAATTGTAGATGTCATATATATAATGTTTACATTTTATTATTGTCTTTTTATTTGTATATATATTGATATATTGTTTTTTAATTAATATCTTGATAGGTTTATACATGCGTGGTGGTGGTAGCGGTAGCGACGGTGGCGCGCTC
>JAFEMH010000936.1:147500-230000 GCA_022495995.1 Adenophora triphylla var. japonica
TTACTGGTAATCGTGCGCGATTCAACAGTAATTGATTTATCATTAAGTCTTCCGCTACGTCACAGTACCTATATTTTTTTTTTCGAAATCAGGACCAGATCAAATAATCGATTTCATAAACATTTGGAACTAGTACAAAAAAAAAACTATTAGTTTGGTCTGATTTTTACTGGTTTAAACAAGTTCTAACGGTGCAGTCCAGTTTCACAAATTTTTTAAGCAACCCTACTATAGTGTAGATTGAGGTGGCGTTTGTTTTTTCTTTCTTCCTCTTATTTGCCTCTGAATGCTTATTCATTCAGAGGTGAAGCAATTAAGTCCGTTTGATTTTTTTTTCGATTAAGACCTAACTGCCTCTTATTTACCTCTTATTTTTAAGTGATAGATTTGCCTCTAATTTGCCTCTTATTGCCTTATATATATATAAATAAATATATATATATATATATATATATATATATATATATATATATATATATATATATATATATATTATATAATAAACAAATATATATAATATAATATAATATAATATAATATAATATAATATAATATAATATAATATAATATAATATAATATAATATAATATAATATAATATAATATAATATAATATAATATAATATAATATAATATAATATAATATAATATAATATAATATAATATAATATAATATAATATAATATAATATAATATAATATAATATAATATAATATAATATAATATAATATAATATAATATAATATAATATAATATAATATAATATAATATAATATAATATAATATAATATAATATAATATAATATAATATAATATAATATAATATAATATAATATAATATAACATATAAATTATATATATAAATATATATATAAATATATAAATATATATATAAATATATATATAAATATATATAAATATATAAATATATATATAAATATATAAATATATATAATATATATAATCTATAAAAATATATAAAATATAATATATATAATATATATATATTATAAATATATATATTATGTATATATATAAATATATATAATATAATATATATAATATATAAATTATATATATAAATATATATATAAATTATATATATAAATATATATATATAAATATAAATATATATATATATATAATATAAATTATATATATAAATATACACATATATATATATATATATATATATATATATATATATATATATATATATATATATATATATATATATATATATATATATATATATATATATATATATATATATATATATATATATATATATATATATATATATATAAATATATAATATAATATATATATATATAAAATATAATATATATACTATATAATATACTATATATATAATATAATATACATATAAATATAAATGTAAATATATACTATTATATATATAAATATATAGTATAATATAATAAAATATAATATAATATATATTATATATTATATATCATATATATAGTATATATATAATATATATATTATATATAATATAATATAATATATATAATATATATACTATATATGCTATATCTTATATATAAATATATAATATATATATATATATATATATATATATATATATATTATTATATATATATATAGGAAATTTATTCAAATGAGGAACCAAATTTATATGAGAAGCCAGAACTAAACCCAATCATTGGATTAAAAACACAATGCTTCAGATTAAAAAAAAAAAAAGATAGAGGCGATGGCATTTTCGTAATTATTGTGAACTAAATCCCCCTCAAATTTCAAAATAAAATATCTCAATAACTATAAGTCGAAAAGAAAATTCGAAACACCGATGATTTTTGTCTTGACGAGACGATTCAAACTAGATCCACGAAGACAGGATTTTGAAAAAATAATATTGAGCAACGTCTAATTTTTAAAACACTAGCTAATTAACTAGTGTTTTAAAACACTAGCTAATATTGAAAAATAATCCCTGAAGGCAGCTAGTGTTCACTAAGACAATGCAGGTAGTGTTCACTAGCTAGTGTTATTAAGACAATACAACTAGTGTTCACTAATTAATTAGTGTTCATTGGGACAATACAACTAGTGTTCACTAAGGCAACACAACTAGTGTTCACTAAGGCAACCACGGTAGTGTTGCTAAGGCAAACAGCGGCTAGTGTTCGCTAAGACAATACGGCTAGTGTTCATTTAAGAAAATACAAGTGTTCGGTACATTGTAGTGTTAAAGCTAAGACACGATACGGCTAGTGTTCACTAATTAATTAGTGTTACTAAGACAATACAACTAGTGTTCACGAAAGGACATAGCTAGTGTTCGGCTAAGGCCAACACGTCTAGTGTTATTTAAGACAACGTAGCTAGTGTTCGCTAAGGCAAACATAACTAGTTAAGTTAACTTACGGCTAGTGTTCGCTTACATTAGTGTTAATGCTTAATTAATTAGTGTTCGCTAAGGCAAACATAGCTAGTGTTCAAGCTACGGTAGTGTTCACTTACATTAGAGTTCGCTAATTAATTAGTGTTCAGCTAAGACAATCTGACTAGTGTTCGCTTTAAGACCCATGGTAGCTAGTGTTATTTCATAATAACTAGTTAACTTACGGCTAGTGTTCGCTTACGGCTAGTGTTCGCTAATTAATTAGTGTTCACTAAGACAACATAGCTAGTGTTCACTTACGGCTAGTGTTCACTTACGACTAGAGTTCACTAATTAATTAGTGTTCATTTAAGGCAACACATTAGTGTTCACTAAGGCAAACATAGCTAGTGTTACTAAGACAACATAACTAGTTAACTTACGGCTAGTGTTCACTTACGGCTAGTGTTCACTTAATTAATTAGTGTTGGCTAAGACAACATAGCTAGTGTTCACTTACATTAGTGTTCACTTACGGCTAGTGTTCACTAATTAATTAGTGTTCACTAAGACAATACGGTAGTGTTCACTAATTAATTAGTGAGCAACTAGCTTTAAGTGTTCACTAAGACAATACGACTAGTGTTCACTAATTAATTAGTGAACAATACAGCCTAGTGTTCACTAATTAATTAGTGTTCACTAAGACAACATAGCTAGTGTTCACTAAGACAAACCTGACTAGTGTTCACTAAGACAACATAGCTATTTAGTGTTCACTAAGACAACATAACTAGTTAACTTACGGTAGTGTTCACTTATTTAGTGTTCACTAATTAATTAGTGTTCACTAAGACAACATAGCTAGTGTTCACTTACGGCTAGTGTTCACTAATTAATTAGTGTTCACTAAGGCAAATACAACTAGTGTTCACTAAGACAACATAGCTAGTGTTAACATAGCTAGTGTTCACTAAGACAACATAGCTAGTGTTCACTTACATCTAGTGTTCACTAATTAATTAGTGTTCACTAAGACAATACAACTAGTGTTCACTAAGACAATACGGCTAGTGTTCGCTAATACACATCTAGTGTTCGCTAGTGTTCACTAATACACACGGCTAGTGTTCACAACAACACGGCTAGTGTTCACTAGCACGGTGTTTTAAAAATTAGACGTTGTTGATATTATTTTTTCAAAATCCTATCTTGGGGATCTAGTTTGAATCGTCTCGTCAAGACAAAAAAAGCGGTGTTTTCGATTTTTTTGACTTATAGATATTGAGATATTTTATTTTGAAATTTGAGGGGATTTTAAATGAAATAATTACGAAAATGCCACTTTTCTATCTTTTTTTTTTTTAATGCGGAGCGTTGATGTGTTTTTTAATCCGATAGGCATTAGTGGTTCTTATGGTTACCGTATAAATGTGGTTACGTTATAATAGGGCGCATATATATATATATATATATATATATATATATATATATATATATATATATATATATATATATATATATATATATATATATATAATACAAATATCTCGAAAACGAATTCGGATGGAAAATCGAAGCAGAATTTCTGCACTAATTCGAGTCCCGATGCCTTGAGATCTTTGCCTCTAACACTTAATCAGATTTCAGATGTGAAATCAGATTTCAGCACTTAACGCTTAAAAAAACCAAAAGCCACCAGAATTGAATCGATATTTTAGGGTCACGCGATGTTTGAAAAATGTTTTCTTGTGGTCACGTGGATTGTACGGGTGTGTTTGATTTATATGGGTGGGCCCAGACTGAGACGGACAAACGATGGTGGGGTTTGGATTGCAGATTTTGGTGAAGACTTGCATGCAACATGTACTTTGCTTTTACCAAGTCGAAATCCTCTGTACCACTATCACGTGGCAGACTCTTTGTTAAATTTTAACCCTGTCAACTAGCGAGATGTGGAGAAAATCGAAAAAAAAATATTTACTCCGCAATTAACATCGATTTCCTAATCTCAGGATTCGATGCAATTTCTCTCTCCAACGTAATTTTTTGGATCGCAGCCGACGAAGAAACTCACCGAAAAACCCTTCTCGGATTGATCAAGGTATTCTCTGTTTTGCGTTGGCAACATGAAGCTCCCCATGAACCAAGTTAACTGAGATTATCTATGAATGTGCACTAAAGCCTTACTTGATCACTAAACAATTTGATACAAGTGTGTTGGTTGTAAGTTTCTCTACTTAATTAACTATAACATAGATTTTATATACCTTTTCTAATGATCTGTAATATGACACATCTTAAAATAAGTTGTTTATATGTGTTCTATGCTATTCTAATTAACTATGGATCATAGACATATTCTTATGTTAACTCTTGATTTTGATTTTACTCAGAATGTATACACAGTTTGTTTCAAAGTACAATCTCCAATAAGAATAAAGTATTACTTCATCCGTCTCAAAATAGATATGATGACAATGACAAGAATCTTAATGATTTAGGTCCAATGACCAACCTTGATCACTTGAGTATAGCTCAACTTCATTCAAGAATTTGTAACATTCCTGAAATAGGTATGGAGGAAGCTTATCAATTTTATAACACTTATGCAAAAAAAAAAGTAGGTTTTGGGATTCGATTGAGTAGAAGCCATAAAGAAAAACTCACGAACAAAGTTTTAGATAGACTATTTTGTTGTTCACGTGAGGGAGAAAGAGGGAAAGACAAAAGAAATGCCGCTGTGAAAAAAAGTCGCCCAAATACAAGATGTTTTTGTCCCGCGAAGAAGAAAATTAGTCGACTGACTAAAGGCTATCAAGTAACTGTTTTTTTTTTTTTTTTGGCTATCAAGTAACTGAGTTTGTGGCTGAACATACGCACTCGTGCACAACTCCAAGCAAGACTCATATTCATAGATCTCATCGAAAGATATCATTTGCTCAGGAAGTAGAAGTTGATATGGCAGAGAGCAAAAGCTACAGTCGAGATCATGTCCAGGCAAATAGGTGGACATGAGAATCTTGGATTTATTCCTCAAGACTACAAAAACTACTTGCGGCCAGACAAATGAGGAGTGGGGACATAGGTGGTGTGCTAGAATATTTGCAAAAGATGAAGTTAACGGATCCCAATTTTTTTTTATGGAATACAGGTCGATGAAGATGATATGATAACTAAAATCTTTTGGTCAGATGCAAAAATGATGCAATATTTTTCTTATTTTGGCGATGTTGTGTGCTTTGATACTACTTACAGAACGAATAAAGATGGTAGACCTATTGGATTATTTGTTGGAGTAAATCATCACAAACAAACCACTGTATTTGGTGCAACATTATTATATGATAAGACTACTCCAATCTTCTGATGGTTATTCAACACTTTGCATAAGCCATGTCAGGAAAAAAGCCAAAGACAATTCTTACTAATCAAGATGCTGCAATGGAAAATGCATTGTCTTCTCAATGGCCAGAAACTTATTATCATTTATGCATTTGGTACATTTATCAAAATGCAGCTATTCATCTTTGTGGGGTATTTGCAAGGTTTAAAGATTTCATCAAAGACTTATATATGATTATGAAGATGAAGAGGATTTTTTAGAAGCATGTAATAAGATGCTTGAGAAATATAGTCTCAAAGACAATGAATGGCTCAAGGGAATGTTTGATAAGAAGGAAAAATGGGCACTAGTTTATGGTCGAGATACCTTTTGTGCAAATATGACCACTAAACATAGTGAGAGCATGAATAGTCTTTTAAAGAAATATGTTTCTTATAAACATGACATGCTTCGTTTTTTAGCATTTTCAGAGATTGCTTGATGATCGTCGTTATGAAGAAGCTAGAGTTGATTTTAGAGCTAATCAAACTGAAATTGTCAATGGCTTAGACAAGTGAGAAAAACTCACAAATGTTGTCAATAGTATTGATAATACTAATAACAACACAGTTCACACCAATCCAAAAAAATAATAATTGAGATTTTAAAAACAACGGAAATAATAAAAATGAACACAAGAGAAAAGATTTTTCTCAAATTATATATATATAAAAATACATAACTTGAGGGGTGCCCGAATGGAAAGACCTTTCAATATGAATATACTTTCGTTACAAGGTCGAAAAGTTCCCTAATGATTTTCAATCAATAATATAGTGGAAACTATTATAGAACACACTCTTCAAAAGAACAATCTATCTAACACTCAGAAACACTCTAGGAATGAAAGTTATACACGATAACTTACTGGTGTTGGACAGTATGTTCCCAACACATGAGACAACACACTGAAGAGTTTTGTGTTATTGACTTGTGCAATTCTGAATTGGGTGAATGAAGATGTCGAATGCTTACACTATTTATAGGCTCCTAGAACTTGAAGCCTACTCAAACTAACCAGAAAATCAGCCATGAGATAAATTCCTCATTTTTAGCTCCACCTTCTTTGTTTATTGAAGACTAAGTCATCCTAGGCTTCACCACTTGTACCACCAAGCTGTATCAACCTTGTACGTCTTATCTTCAGCTCTCTTAAGTAGATAACCTCCTAACAATGTTTACTTGGTCTCCACAATTACACATAAAATCTTTATTTATGTTTAACTTTTTTATCTCTCTCGTAAGTCACGCCTAGCAGCCATGCCTTGACCTGTTCAACCATAAACCAAGTACACTAATAGCAGATATATAATAATTAGTTATCACTTTGTAATTTATGAATAATATGTAGTAACTATCCATATATTCAACTGTCAACACAATGGCAACACATGTGACAACACCAGTGACAACACTGGTGTAGCAACACTGGAGACAACACCAATGGCAACACTGGTGTAACACTAACACAAACCACTTCATCACTAACATTCCCGGTTGAAATCATGAAACATGCGTCTGTTGTCTACACACCAGAGTTTCTTAAAATCTTTCAAGGTTCATTGCTCAAATCGTATGATAGCAATATGAAAGTTTGTGGTGAGGTTGGAACAGTAACGTTGTATGAAATCACCCCATTTGAGAAATGGAAATTTCATACAGACTTTTATGACTCGTCGGAAGATATTATTTCTTGTACTTGTGGGAAATTTGAATTTGTGGGTCTTCTTTGTTCACATGCTTTAAAAGTTCTTTTTGAAAGATATATTACAAAGATTCCCGATAAATACATATTAATGAGGTGGACAAGAGAAGCGAAGAAGCGGAGCCTGGTAGTTACACATGAGAGTACTTCTGATGTAGATCCAAAGGCAATGATGGGAATACAATATAGTGAAAGAAAGCCTTGCAAATCTGTTGGATCAAGTGGACTATTCTTTTGAAGAAAATGTAGTCAAGAAAGATACCCCTTTGTTGTTCGAACCTGATATACTTGAACCCATTGAAGGCACTAAAAATAATAGCAAAAGCAAAATAAAAGGAATTCGAAATAAGAAAAAAACGAGTGATAAATCTGGAAAGAGAAGGGTAAATGCACTTGAGAAGGCAGTAAACAAGAAGAGATCTAAGCGAAATGCACCGCAACCATTACGTGATCAAGGCCACATGCCTAATATTGATACAGATAATAGAGATGTGACCACTCAAGTATCTCAAGTTCAAGACACTTTACTTACCCTTCAGGAGGTATTATTAATTGATCATGTACAATATATCTCTATTTAGTCACCTTGGGTTTCATTTTTTATTTCATTAATTGTCCTGCCAATATTACCATTGGAGATTTGTTTCTTTTTTTCTTCTTGTGCTTCTTTCCTCGTGAGCCCTTACTACTCTTTTCACTCTCACACGAGGGATGAGACACAGTAAGGATGACCAAGTTTTCATCGGAATTTCTATGGGGGTGAATATCCTCACTATCTCTTTTCTCACCGTCATATAGGACGAACTCAATCTCATCACAAACTTGCTCATGCTATGTTTTCCCTGTCTTCTCCATCGGACAACTTGAACTATCCATAGGTGATTCATACTTATAGTCAAAAATGGAAATTTCATAGACAAAATCCTCATTTGCATCCTCCAAAGATTGCTTTTCAGGTTGTAGTTCATTCTCAGAGTCATCATTGGGGATTTCGTATACAAAATTCCCCTCTGCTTCCTCTAAAAGTTGCTCTTCTGGCGGTGGTAGGTTATCATAATAGCTTGACTCACCAGTTTGATCATATATCCCTCTAAGAGTATCTCACACATTAATTTTATAAGAAAAGTAAATTAAAGAAAAAAATAAAAAAAAATTCTAATTACAAATAAGAATTAAGAAAAATAAAAGAAAACTTATTTACACTGTTGAAAGTTAAATTGTGGATTACAAAACAAGTCCTCGTCAACAACGCCAAAAACTTGATTGGGGAAGGGAAAATGCCACTTGTTATAAATTACCTCGCAATTGCACGAGTTATCGATATAGTAGTATGCACTTATCAAGGGTCGAATCCACAGGAACTTGTGTAATAACAATTTGACATTAAACAATAAACACGGAAAATAAAAGAGGGGGTTTTTGTTTTGGTTTCTATTAACTAATTAAACAACTAAAAAAAGGAAACAAACTAAGCAAGAGAAGGATTACTGAATTCAAGAAAAGAAAACCTAGGGAATAGATTCATTTGTATCTCACCAATATGTAAATTAATCATACAATCAATTATTGTTGTAGGTTCATTCTCTTTAGTAAAATTAGGCGTTTACACGTCCACAATTTAGTGTTCTTCAAATATTATATTTTTTGCAAAGTCCACATAATATTTAAGAACCCATTAAAATCTTATGAATAAAGAATCTACAATTTTGCTTCGCAATCACTTGTCAAAATCTAAATTATATTCATTTAAAAGTTTGACTTTGTATGGATCAAGCAATCACTATACACAAATTTAGTCAAAAAGTCAATCACATCTATACATGTAATTGTAGCTAGAAAACTAATTAAAAATACTTTTGATAAACTCAACCATTTGATTGATTGTATAATTAATTAATGAATAAATGATTGATACACATTACCTCCACTTCGTATATTAAAAGATTAGCTGATCATAATCACGATTAACATCAATAAATCTTCAATGAATAAAAACATGACTTGAATTTTTGAATAAAACATGAAATCCTTGTTTACAACTAAATAAAAAGAATAAAGTATAAAATATGTAGAGTAAGAGGAAGAGAGAGAATTGATCATCTTCCTATATTATTTATATTTTCCTATATTATTTATATGTAAATCTAATATAAAACTAAGAGTAAAAAGAAATTATAAAACAAAAAGGAAAAGGAAAAGTAAAAGAAATAGAAAACTAATAAAATAGGAAAGTAAAATAAACTTTTAAACTAGATAGAAAAGTTAAATATTTATGCTCCAAGTATTTGTGGAAGATTTTATAAGCTCTTAGTGCTTAGTGCTGATCACGAAATTTTCAATAAGTCCCTGAGATTTTTATAGTTTCATAAAAGTTCTCCAATTTTTCTAAATTCTCGAGTTATGCCTTTTCAGCTGAACTTTCGGAGATCATAACTTTTTCATACGAACTCCGTTTTGAATGTGACATATATCATTGGAAATATCTCTACGAATACTACTCAATGGAATTGGTTTCTCAGTGGTCAAATCTTTTTATCTTTCTCAAAGTTCCTTTTTTCCTCCTTTGCTACTCTAGTTCAGATCAAAGTCCATAATCCATGCACTTTTCATTTCCTTTTCTATACTCATAAACACTTTAAAAAGACATCAAAACAACCCAAGGTTGAGAATCAAATAGGTATAGAGATATATCATTTGGATGGGTGAAAACACATTCATCAAAGCCTATAATACATTAAGAATTCTACTTTTATTTGTATAATAAATTTATACATATTCTCTTTTATATATATATATATATATATATATATATATATATATATATATATATATATATATATATATATATATATATATATATATATATATATATAGATATATACTCCCTCCGTCCCGTTTATAGGTTCACCATTTTGAGCATGGCACGCAAATTAAAAAAAAAGGTTAGTGGAGAAATTGTTGTGAGTATAGATGTAAAATAGGAGAGAGAATGAGTGGAGAGAATAGTAAAGTTGATTGGTGTTGTGAGTATAAAAGTAAATTAGGAGAGAGAATTAGTGGGTGAAATAGTAAAGATTATTTGCCATTTTAGGAAAGGTGAAGGTTTTAACGGGACACCCGTTTTGACAAAAGGTGAAGCTTTCAATGGGATCAATGGGACGGAGGGAGTATATACTTTTGTGTTTCAGCTTTCTAGTTTTCAAATGAAGGAATCAAGTGTTATAGACTACTTTTATTAAGGGGGTTTTTGTTTTTTTTAAGTGATAAGTGCTGAAATCTGATTTTAGCTCTGAAAATGACTGAATTTTTAAGAGGCAGCAACTGAAAACTGAATTCTGAATTATTCTAGTTGTTTGATTATTTGACTGAATTTATTTTCTGAATGTGATTATTTACAATTGTACCCTTCTGTAATGTTTCTTCTGGGTCCATTAACTGACACATCACCATGTTATTCATTTCCCTCTCTTTTTCCATTGATGAAGCTTCTGCTGCTCCTCCTTTCTATTCAAAATTACTTGCTTTGATTTAATTCATGTTACAACTGTTACAATTTCTCCATCTTCCCACCTTCATACCCACTACAACTTTTTATCATTTATTTCACCAGCATTCTCGTTCCCCTTCCCATCAATATTTAAAACCCAATTCAAGTTTGCTTTAAAAAAATAAAGAAAACCCAGCTCAAGTTTGCATAAAAAATAATAATTGAAAACCCAGTTCAAGTTTCTCCATCAACGTCCTTAACCGGTCGATAGGTCAGACCCATTCTAGTTCCACCAAATTTCTGGAAAATTCATGAAAAAAAAGATGAAAATACCCCTTTACAGATCTAGGATTCTAGGGTTTGGCGGATGGAGTGAAGAGGGAGATGGAGACGAACCATGCGCAGAAACCCTAGGTTGAGACTCAACGGAGTGAATGTCGTGTGAGTGAATAGGGAGGTGAATGAGTTACAACAGAAGGGGAGAAGAAATGGCAGGGATAATGTTGGTAATATGAAAGTTTGGCAGGGATATTTTGTCCATGATATGGATAAGAGGTGATTCAGCGACAATTTTACAGCTTAAAATTAAGTGGGCTTTCAGTGGGCTTCAGCTCTGAAAGCCAAAAAAAACCAAAAACACTTAACACTCGCATCTCTGATTAGTTCAGATCTGAAGCTCTGATTAAGAGCTATTTTTAAAAATCAAACGAGGCCTAAGTCAGAGCGGAGAACAAACATTCGAGTTTAGTAGCAATCAATTTGATTATCATCATGAAGACTAAATAATGGATTTAGGAATAAGATGGCATGCATCAAGGTTCAATGACATCTCTCAATTGCCAGTTAGCCATTCATGAGATTCGAGTATACACCAACATGAACGTTATTTTCATGTTCTACACCATTTGTAACCAACGATCATTCACTTTCCTCTTTAGCAATGATGTGTTCTATTATGATTTCATTGAAACAAAAAAATGGATCAAAATAATTTATATAGGATATTTTGTCCCTTTTTATTTTATTTTTCCGGTTAAATAAATTTGGTTAACTGAATTTGTATCTGAGATGTTCCCAGTTTAGGTAATTGCTTATTAACTTTGTGATTCCTAGTTAATGATAATTGCAATATTTTCAATTTGAGAAAAAAAAAGGTGTTTTGTTATATTGCACAATAGCCTTTTCGATTATATGTTCAGTCTGTGTAAACTAGTATTTGTGATTGCATATTTATTGCTTAATAGAGACCGATGGCAGTGATTCATATGGTGTAACTCTGATGTAAACGCAGCGGAACACAAACAAGGGATTAATTAATTAATGGAAAACCTCAACAAAACAGAAGGAATCCACCTTCAAAATCAGCCAACAATGGTTTCTAGGGTTTAACCCACAAGAATGCTGAAGCAATTCTAAATCAATTAATCAAAAATAAAATGTGTCCAATACAATAATCAAAGAGAGTATTTATACTCCCAACAATAACCTAAAGTAACTTGAAAAAGGAAAAGAAAACAATCCTAATTAAAACTCTTAAAAATAGGAAACAGAATACGAAAATAGGAAACAGATTGAACGGAATCTGTCAAAATCGCGTTGGGCACGAGTCGTGCCATTCATAACGAGTCGTGCCATGCTTGAGCACTCGTGGAACGAGTCGTGAAGGGGAAACCATTCGTGCAGCTTTTGGGAACGAATCGTGCTCCTTAGTACGAGTCGTGCTTTCGTCCTGGAAGTCCTCTCCTGCGCCAGTTACCCGCCGTCGCCTTCACACTTGCTTTGCCATGGAATACATCATTCACTCCCATTTGAAAAAGATTCGTCCCCGAATCATGAACCAAATAAGAACAACGTCTTGTGGCAGGAATTGGTATGGAATTGACCTTCACAACCTCCTTCTTTGTCCCTCTTGCAGCTTGTAGCGGAGCCTTCTTTTTGACTGATGGTTTTGCCCGAGTTGTAGTGCTTTTCGTAGTCCCTCGTGCAACAGCAGCTATGTTCACAGCTGTATTGGTACCTGAAATACAATATTTGGGAACACACAAGGAAATAATCCCCTTCGCACTTCCATTGCTAGCATGCACCCCTTTTGCTCGCAAGGGGCAAAGATTAAATTTGATGCCATCCTTCATGAAACTGATCACATTAGTCCGCCCATTATGAATAGAATCAACATCATAATGCCAAGGCCTCCCGAGCAACAGTTGGCAAGCACTCATGTCAACAACATCACAGAGAACTTCATCCTTATATCTACCAATAGAGAAAGGAACTAAACATTGTTCAGTGACCTTGAGTTTACCCGTAGCATTAATCCACCCCACATGATATGGTTTTTGATGCTTCTTGACCTCCAATTTCAGCTTATCAACCGTTCCTCTAGCAATCAAATTATCACAACTCTCGCTATCCACAATTATATTCAACTTCTCATCATTTACCAACCCAATAGTACGAAAAATACCATGTCTATTAGGAGCTACATTCGAGGGAGCTGTCAAAGTTAACTTCTCAAACACAAAAGTCCCATGTTCATCCCCCTCATTATCAGTGTTCGGATCCTCCCAATACTCCTTAACCTCTTCATCCCCATCCTTATCAGCCATATTAACTTGCCCTCGAGTAGGACAATTATTAGAAATATGCCCAGGCAAATTACAACGAAAACATTTATTTCTGTAAGTCTTAGCATAAGGATTAGGATTTATAGTAGTTTTCCCTACCGGCTTAGCTACTACGGGTCCCTGTTTATCGTCACCACCCTTGGTAACAGTATTTTTCTCTTTCTCAACAACTATAGGTGGTTTAGATCCCGAATACTGTCCCTTATTACCCATATTAAATGCAGGAACAGAAGGAACTACAATTTCAGTTTCTTGAACCTCCGCAGTTTTGGCACGAGAAATTGCCCCCTCAAGTGTATGCACAGGATATAATTTAACCATACTTTTAATGCTAGTACGAAGATCGGAAACATACCTTGCTGTTTGTTGCCCTTCCGATTCACCCAAATCAGTACGCGCAGACAGTGTATGAAATTTGTGCGTGTATTGATCGACTGTCCGATTATCTTGCTTGCAGTCAAGGAATTTCTGATAGATCAACTGCTCATAATCTGCGGGCAAGAATCGTTGTTTTAACGCCGTCTTCATCCTTTGCCATGTGCGAATTGGTAGCTTACCATTCCTTCGACGATGATTATTCAACTGCTCCCACCAAGTAAAAGCACCACCACGAAGTTTGTAGGCCACATATGGCACCTTCCTCTCTTCCGGAACATTCATCAAGGCAAATATTTTTCTACCTCGGAAAGCCAATCTGTAAATTCTTCTATGTCTAACTCCCCTGTGAAAAAGGGTAGATCAACTTTGATTTTAGGAGCCTGATCCGCAGGTGCAGCGATAAAATCATCTTCACCCTCAGAATCTGAATCCTCCCTCCGTTGGACGAAAACGATTGTTCCTTTCGTTTCCCGCAGGTGCTCGAACCCCTGCCCGTTGCCTTCGGCGATCACCAACCTGCAAACCCTCCAAAAGCCTAACCATATCAGCGTGACGAGCTGCAGCCTGTTCATCGCGAATCACAGCCTGACGGTCTCGTTCTTGCGCCTCTTGGTTCATACGTTCAAGGAATGCAAGAAGAGCGTCGTTGTTATTTCCGTTTTCGCCTGCCATCTTCCTGGATTGAGCCTCGCTCTGATACCAACTGATGTAAACGCAGTGGAACACAAACAAGGGATTAACCAATTAATGGAAAACCTCAACAAAACAGAAGGAATCCACCTTCAAAATCAGCCAACAATGGCTTCTAGGGTTTAACCCACAAGAATGCTGAAGCAATTCTAAATCAATTAATCAAAAATAAAACGTGTCCAATAAAATAATCAAAGAGAGTATTTATACTCCTAACAATAACCTAAAGTAACTTGAAAAAGGAAAAGAAAACAATCCTAATTAAAACTCTTAAAAATAGGAAACAGAATACGTAAAAATAGGAAACAGATTGAACGGAATCTGTCAAAATCGCGTTGGGCATGAGTCGTGCCATTCATAACGAGTCGTGCCATGCTTGAGCACTCGTGGAACGAGTCGTGAAGGGGAAACCATTTGTGCAGCTTTTGGGAACGAATCGTGCTCCTTAGTACGAGTCGTGCTTTCGTCCTGGAAGTCCTCTCCTGCGCCAGGTTCTGCTGCTGCCTTCACACTTGCTTTGCCATGGAATACATCAAACTCATATGGTTTAATCTTGTTAAAAAAAATTAAAATGATATCTTGTTACATGTTGTAGTAGTCTAATTCTGAAAGGTTCGAATTCAAAGTTCATTATCGAGCACGTAAAGAGCCAAGGAATAAGAGAAAATAAAAGGAGGGGGTGTATAATTAGAGAAAAAGTTGTTTTTTCTGGTTAGATGTCTGCTCTATGTATTTCTATATTGCAATACGCTTTGAATGCGAATGGCCTTTGGTGGTTCTGATTTACTAGTTTGGTCGTTAAACTTGAGATCAGGTTTTGTGCGCAGGTAATGGGGAGTGAGGATGTATCTTTTATTATACATGTGTAACATCTCTCAACATAGAAGAATCCTTGGAAATTTTTGCTCAGGTTACTTGGTTTGGTGGTGAAGATACTTGATGTACTTCAACATAGAAGAATCCCTTGTTCAAATAAAAAATGGATACAATAAGGTTAATATGAGAACCACTTCTCTAGAACACCATTAGTAGAATCAGAGGAGTTCTTAGTCCAATTATTGTGGGTGTAGGATGTATCCTGCAGTTTCTATGCCCGTGCTACCGCACGTGAGGCTTATCTCCGCATAAACACAAACGAATATGTGAAACGACTTATAACCCTCTGCCATGTAAATGCTGTGTGATTGTAACATTCTCTTCCGCTATTGTAGCGGAACCTAGTTCCCTTGATTGAACAGGGTCAACGGGAACTCTCTTACCGCATTTTATGGGAATCATCAAGGAGCTATGATTAAGATAGCCAGAGATAACGATCAGCCATGTTTGCGGGAAGGAGGTTCCCTGAGCAGGAAGTGGAAGGAGTTGGCTTCCGAAATTTTTTCACGGACGCTGATATGAGAGTCGACCATCCTCATAATAGACCCCTTTATGTTACCGCGAAAATACATGGGGTAGAATTCAAACGGGCGCTCATCGATAACGGGTCCGCAGTGAATGTTATCCCATATTCCACTTTCAAGAGAGCTGGATTTGGGGAAGAAGATTTGCAAAGGCATAGCATATCCATAACAGGTTTCGGGGAAAATGTAGTCCATACTCTCGGGTCTGTCATCATCCCTACAAATATGGGGAGCTGTAAGTACCCAAATCCGGATCGTCCAAATCCGTCAGAAAGTTAACCGAAATCCGTTAACTGGCCCGCTCCAGGTTAACCGGAACTCGTTAAACTCCCCGTTGCCGTGCCAACGAGACGTCCCGAGACTGCCCCGTGCATCCCGACGTCGAACCGTACTTAGCACGTGACATCTCACGTAAAAGTATGGCTTTCCCTGAAAAACGCATTTTCCGGCACTTTCCGGGCGTTTCGGACATTTCCTGACTGTTATTCTTAAAAACGGACAAAATCGGGACCGGGGGACGAACTCCCATGCAAAGGGTGAGTCACTGGACACGTGTCCAGCATGCCACAGCCCTCTCGTCACCTTTCAATCACAAATCAAGCTGAAAAGACCAAAATGCCCCTGGTTTGCAAGCCAAGTCCGGCCGGACTCACTGTGCACATTTTCTGAAATTGCCAGCAAGTCCTTCAAATTCCCAAAATACCACAAAACCCCCTGGATTCAGGCCAAGTCCGTCCAGACTCCTACTGCAAATTTCACCTATAAATAGAAATGACTGTCAAAGCCAAAAAGAGAGGATTTTTACACCAAAAATCACCACCCCCCACGGTCCAAACTGGTTTTCACCCCTCCCGAGCTCCCGTTCTGCCTCGATTCACGTGAAACCTTCGTATTTCGATCAAATACGCACCCTACAACTTCGAAACAACCTTTCGAATCACTTTCCGTGTCCCGTACACACCTCCCGAGCCAAAGGAGTCGACCCTAGCCATAGGTATAACTCCCTCTCTCTAAATCTCCCGTTCCGTCTCGGTTTACGCGCCAGTCGCTATAACTGTTTCGAACGTCGTTATCAAAATGTAGACGCCTCCGTCTAACGGGGTCCGATACGTTTTAGCCCCTCGATCCTCTTCTCTTTCCGTAAGAGAAGTAATCACGGGTTAAAACGGCGTTCCGACCCCGTTCCGTTTACTTTTATGTCATTTACAATTCCGAGCCATTTGGCCTCGTTGATCGTCATTTACAATTCCGAGCCGTTTGGCCTCGTTGATCGTCATTTACAATTCCGAGCCGTTTGGCCTCGTCGATCGTCATTTACGAATCCGGATCGTTTGATTCCGTTGACACCGCTTTAAATACTGTCATTTACAAGTCCGATCCGTTTGGATTGTGATAGTATTTACTTTTCAAAGTCCGAGTCGCAACCCGATTCATTGATCGCATGTCATTTAATACGCATTTTTCCCGTAAAAATCGTTAACAATGTAATGCCCGGTTCAAAACCGGAGTTCGTCCGTCGAACTCTCTTTCAAAAACGCGCGAAATGACGTTCGGCCTCCGAACGCTCATCTTCAAACTCCAAGCCGCCATTTGACACTTAAAATCATTTAATACGCATTTTTCCCGTAAAAATCGTTAACAATGACTCGTACGGTTCAAAATCGACGTTTGCCACGCAAACGCTCATTTCAACTCAAAGTCGACGTTTGCCACGCAAACGCTCATTTCAACTCAAAGTCGACGTTTGCCACGCAAACGCTCATTTCAACTCAAAGTCGACGTTTGCCACGCAAACGCTCATTTCAACTCAAAATCGACGTTTGCCACGCAAACGCTCATTTCAAACTCAAACCGACGTTTGTCATTCAAACGCTCGTCTTTTCAAAAGTCACCTAATCAACGTTTGTCATTCAAACCAAGATTAAGCTTGTCATTCAAGCCCCCATTTCAAAAGACATACACACACACACACGATTTCGAGAAAGGTAGAAAGACTCGTCATGCGAGGCGTTTCGGGCGATCTCGTCATACTCTACCCGAAACGTAACCTGACCTCCGAACCTAACAATCTCTGGTACAAAAAAGCTTTTTACTCGTTTTTGCTGCCAATAAAAATGATCCCCTTTTTCAAAAAGCCTTTTCCTAAGTTTTTGCTACCAATAAAAATGACACCTTTTCACAAAAGCCGTTTCTCAACGTTTGGGCTCAAAATACAAAAACCGCGTGGCGACTCCTCATTTTGTTCCTTCCCATGAAGCGAGGTCTCAGACACCAACCCCTCCGCGAAAGACAACCGCCTTTTCCGCGCCCCCCGCCCGCGCGCGAAAAAGATCGGGTAATTTCAGGAGCTTGCGGACTTCAACAAAGTTTCACGTTATCGATGCGGATACTACTTATCAGGTGTTGATCAGAAGAGCTTGGCTTCATTAACACAAAATCGTCCCATCAACTCTGCACCAGTGTGCGAAAGGAATTATTGGGGGTAAGCAAATCACCTTAGAGCCTTATCTCCGGCCTTTTTCACGAATGGAAGCACATTTGGCAGACGCTTTATTTTATGAAGAGTTTGCGGAAGGATGCCTTGCAGATTTTAATTCCCTCCAAATAATCGCAAAGTCTAATGTTGTAAAGAGAAAAGCAGACCAGTCAACTGTAGGGACGAGAAAGCGGGTTTGCATGCCAGACGGTCGAGTGAGGTACACTGTCAACTTATGATGGTGTGCGGGGGAACTCCCTACGTTTGCGGGGGATGACCCCCACGAATGTTATGTAATGATTAAGCAAGGGAATGAAGAAAGTTTTGATATAATCAAGGATGAGCCTATTGAATTGAGGGATGAACCTCGCCCTCAAGCCCAAAAGTTGAAAGAAATAAACCTGGGAGAACACGCCCACCAGCCAGTTTTAATATCAGATGATTTAAGTTTGCTGCAGCAGGAGCAATTCGTTACCCTTCTTACTGAGTTCAAAGATGTTTTTGCTTAGAGTTATGATGAAATGACTGGTTTGGATACAGCGGTAGTAACACACAAGCTTCATGTGCATCCAATGGCGAAACCTATAAGGCAGCAATCCCACATCTATAAGCCTGAGTTGGAAACTAAAATCAAGGTGGAGTTGGAAAACATGATCACTGTGGGAATCATTAGGCCAATCGAGCATCCAACTTGGCTGTGCAACATGGTTATAGTTAATAAAAGACAAGCAAAAGAAATTCGTATATGTCAAGATTTCCGTGACCTCAACAAGGCTTGCCCTAAGGATGAATTCCCACTTCCCTCAATCGACGCCTTGATTGATGCCACGGTGGGGCATGGGATGTATTCAATGTGTGATGGCTACAAGGGTTATAATCAAATAAAAATGGATCCTGCGGATGCTGAAAAGACTGCTTTTAGGACTCCATTCGGCAACTTCTATTTTACGGTCATGCCGTTCGGGTTAAAAAATGCGGGTGCCACGTATCAACGAACAATGACAGCCATCTTCCACGATATGCATCACAATGCAGTGGATTTTTATATGGATGACTTGGTGGTAAAATCCCGAAAGGAGTCCTCGCATTTAGCAGATTTGCGAAAAGTTTTCACTAGATGCAGGAGGTATCGATTGAAGTTAAACCCAAGAAAATGTGTTTTCGGGGTCACCAAAGGGAAATTTTTGGGGCACATTGTCGATCGCAGTGGTATCCAAGTAGATGCGGAAAAGCAGAAAGCCGTTCTCTCAATGCCAACACAGAAAACTCAAAAGCAGCTTAAAAGTTTCTTGGGCAAAGTGTCGTACATGAGACGATTCATTCCCACGCTTGCGGAGGTAGGGCATCCCTGTAAGTACCCAAATCTGGCTCATGCCTTCCGATTAATTTTCCCGGCAATTCCGGTAATTTTTCCGGCAATCCCCCGGATTTTCCTAGAGTTCCGGAGCAATTCCGGAACTGTTCCAAACCACCTAAGGGGAGAAGGGACTGCTTGGAGCCAAAGAAACACGTTTTTATTTTATGAGGAATTCCCTTCTAGAAGACTGCCACCTTGCATGTTTCTAGAAGAATCTGGAAGTAGCTACTTATGTCGTGCGACATAATAGGCCATGAAGACTTCTAGAAGCTTGCCACCTTGCATGTTTCTAGAAGGAAAACGGTTATGGCTTGTTATGTCGTGCGACATAATAAGCCCATGCAGGCAGCCTATAAATAGAGGCTTTCACCTCTCATTTTAAGCACCCCTCTTTCACCCCTCAGTCCCCCTCTATAGGGAATACGCCCAGAAGCATCCTCTCTCCTCACATACCCCCTAAAAACACACACTAATCCTCCAAATCACCCACCATTCAACCAATACACACACACTTCCCACAAACACATCAAGAACCAAAGGTTCTCAAGGAGCTAAGGCTCGATCTCAGCCCCGGAGGTTGCTGTTTTGAAGGCTCCTATATCTAACTTGATATAGGGAGTCGTGGTCTTCAAGGGTAACGATTTTCTATCCTTTTTCCTCTATCTATTTCCTTTGAATGTGAAATCTCTATGCTAAATGCGTTAATAATGTTGTATTCTGATTAAAGCTGCATGCTTTAGTGTTATATTGCTTAGATCCATATCTATTTGCACATCATTTCATGTGAAAGCCCCGGTTTGGCATTGTTTTTGCATGAACACTCGAGATGAGTGTGGATCCCTCATATCCACACCCTCTTGAAGTGTTCATTATTGAAATACTTGCTCTCTGAGATCTATTTGTGAAGTAACTTGGCTATATTAATGCCTTGTTACCTCTGTAGATCCCAGCTGTAAAGTCTCTGCAAAGTGGCTAAGTATGTCACGCGACATAGGCAGCCTATGTCACGCGACAACTTAAGCCAGTTTGCAGAACCTTCCTCTGTTCAGTTGGTAATCTGATTTTCACCCTCATCATGCTATAATCTGATGTCTATCTGCAATTTAGATAGTATCTTCATACATAAAAATGCCATCTTTTCACTAAAATACCATTTTTCATACATAAAGGTGCATCCTTTACACCTAAAGCCTATTTTCATGCATCAAAATCATTCCTTTTGCACTCAAAATTAACATCCTTTGCATTAAAATCTCCTTTTCACATTAAAGGTGCATCATTTGCATATAAAAGTCATTTCTTTACATAAAAATGCATCTTTTGCTTTCAAAAATAAAGTCTTTATGCATCATTTGCACCTAAAATACTATTTTTCCCATAAAAGTGCATCCTTTGCATTAAAATCTTACCTTTACATCAAAAAGCACCATTTACAATCGAAAGCATCCTTTGCAACTTAAAAAATGTCATATTTTCACTAAAATGTCATTTTTACATGCATTTCCCCCATGTCCTCCATTAGCAACCTTGGAACGGACCGGTGTAAAAATCTTATTTTTACATCGTTTCTTCCATTAAAGGTTTCATAATCTCTTTAGAAAGGGACAACCTTGAACCCTATATCTCCAATTATCGCTTAAGACGAGTATGAAGCATCTATATGAGCTCGACCATCTTAAAGCGTAGGATTGATGGGCTAAGGACCCTCCTTTTCTAAGGAACCTCATCTTTGACTATAAAGGGAGTCATTCTCTCGATCACGCAAGTCCCGAGGTTAAAAAGCGATGATCACAAGTCCAAGATGAGGACGGGATCATAATCCCGAATACATAAAATTCCAAGGAATCCCGAGCGACAACCAATAAATGGTTTGTACGTCCGGAAGACAACTTGGGACATTCCCCCCCCTTATTTTCAAACACATGCACACAAGAAAGCACACAAGCAAGCACGATTAATGGAATCTTGGGAGACTTGCTCCGGCAAGGCACCTTGGGTGAACGACGATCCGTTCTTCCCAAGGGGTAACTTAACCTCCGAACCCATAAAACCTTTTTTTCAAAGTTTTGAGGTAATCAAAATGGCGTGGCGACTCCGTTTTTTCAAATTAAACCGGATGTCTTCAAACTCGCGTGAATTTCCAATACACAAAATTTGGGGCACACATTCACAATCCCTTAATGGAATTGTTAAAAGCTCGGACACGTTTTAGATGGGAAAGGCGGCATTAGGAGGCTTTCGAAAAGATCAAGCAAGCTCTCAGTTCTGTCAACACCATGGTAGCACCGCAGTCGGGTTCCCCGCTTTTACTTTACTTAGCCTCCACTACAAGGTCCATTAGAGCCCTGTTAGCACAAGATCAAAAGGGGGAGAAGCCAATTTACTATTTGAGCAGAGTAATCACAGGTGCGGAAGGTCGTTATAACCAGTTGGAAAGACATTGCTTGGCATTAATCTTTGTGGTACAGAAGTTGCGGCACTATTTCTTGGCTTTCCCGGTAGAAATAATCACGAACTGCGATCCTATCCATTTTCTCTTATCCAAATCCTTGTTGGTTGGAAGAGCAGCCAAGTGGTTCCTAATTCTTTCAGACTATGACATCAGGTGCACCACCCCAAAAGCGGTAAAGAGCCAAGCCCTAGCTGACCTATTATCCTTTTTTCTAAGGGGAAGTTACAAACCTCCGACTCAGGAATTGCCGTGGGAAAATGAGAGTGCAGAAATCAATGTCGAACAAGGGTCATGGATATTGGAATTTGACAGATCAGCTACCGCAAAAGACGGAGGTGCGGGTGTAGTCCTCACTTCCCCTGAGGGACTAGTTTATACAAAAGCTTATAAGCTAGTCTTTCCATGTTCAAATAATGAAGCTGAGTATGAAGCATTAGTGTTGGGGTTGATCGAAGCAAGGAAAAGGGGAGTATGGAATTTGACCATTAAGGGAGATTCCAACTTAATAGTTAAGCAAGTCAGCGGGGAATTCAGTTTACAGCACATCAACTTAGCCCCATACCGCACTATGGTACAGCAGCTGATTGATTATTTTGTGGAAGTAACAATTGAAAAGCAGCCTCGCACCAGTAACAGGCATCCGGACGCTCTAGCAACCCAGGGATCCAAGATAGTCATGAAGGGGGATGAAGCTCAAATTGCGGTGTTGAAGCAAAGATCCCCAACGAACTTGAATGAATTCTTTTGGGGAAGAAGAGATGATAGACTGGTGCGGGCCAATAGTGTAGCAGCTGAAAAGCAATGAGGAACGCAAAGATTTGCTTGAACTACAAAAATACTACCTGAAGAATGGGGTACTTTATTTCCACAACCCAGGAGGACCACTTTCCCGTTGTGTAGGGTCAAAAGAAGCAAAGTTTAGGCTGAGACAGATACATGAGCAAACTTGCGGTGATTTAGATTTGCCCCTCTATAGGCGAATTCAAAGACAGGGTTACTATTGGCCAGATATGGCCCTTGATTTCGCAAAAATCCAAGCAAGTTGTATTGATTGTCAGCACTTTATTTCTCCATTGGAAGTCTGTTGCATTGCGGGAGTTCGTGATTGGCGCCATCCCTACCTTGATTATCTTCAGGAAGGTTCCCTCCCTGCCAACAAAAATGAGGCTGAGTCTATTAAAAGAAGGGCTTTTCGATTCCGCTTGGTTGATGGAAAGTTATATAGGCAAGGATACAAGGGGACTTTACTCAGATGCGTGGACAATGCGGAAGCTATGGTGATTTTGAAAGAAGTTCATGCTCCAGCACATATTGGGGGAGTCAAGTTGTTAGATCAAATCCTGACTGCAGGGTATTATTGGCCAACCATGGAAAAGGATAGCACATAATTCGTTCGCAAATGTAAAACATGCCAAGTTCATGGAAATTTGATTCATGCCCCAGCAGTACTTTTGCACGCCCTTTCTGCACCTTACCCGTTCCATACATGGGCTTTTGATCTCATTGGAAAAATAGTACCGCATTCCAGAGGAAGGATATGGATCTTAGTAGCCACGGAGTTATTCACAAAATGGAGTGAGGCCATCCCATTAAAAAATGAGGGAGTATATCGTTTGTAGGTTCGGCATCCCTAAGCAAATTATTTCAGATAATGGAACACCATTTTCAAACAGCCAAGTCTCAGCATTTACTCTAAAGTACGGAATTCATCATCATTTCTCTACATTATCGTATCCCCAAGGCAATGGGCAGGCAGAGGCAACCAACAAAACCTTCATCAAAATCCTAAGTAAATTGCGGGAGGACTTTCCCGGGGCATGGGATGATAAAATTCCGGAAACATTATGGGCATACAGAACAAGTAAGAGGAAGGCTACAGGGCATACTCCTTTTTCGTTAGTTTATGGTGCTGAAGCAATATTACCCGCAGAGTTGACCATCCCTTCGACTCGTGTTGCCATGCAGCAAGGTCTGATGCAGGACATAAGGCCAGTTCAGTTGGAATTATTGGATGAAAGGAGGAATGCAGCTTGCAAGAATTTTCAGACCTACTCTCGTCAGATCTCCCGCGCTTATGATATGATGGTGAAGCCAAGAACGTTTGAAATAGGAGACTTAGTACTGAAAGCAGCCCCGCAAATTATTCGTGGAGGCTCTGTTCCCAAATTTTCCCCGAAATGGGAAGGCCCATTCAAGGTGGAGGAAGCTAATGAATCAGGATATTACAGAATTGTAACACTGGAGGGCAAATTACTCCCGCCCCTAAATGCAAAATGGCTGAAGCGATTCTACTCCTGAAATTTTTCTTCTACATACAAGTGTTTCAACCCTCCCTATGATTAAGTATTCCCTACTTAAGTATTTTCTATTTACCTAAATTGTATTGTGCCAGAACTTTCATCACTGGTATCAATCTTACACAAAGCAATATTGAGTTTACAGCTTTGTACTCAACATTTCGTTTCTATAATTAATATATGCATGAAATTTCCTCAAAATATATATATATATATATATATATTTTTTTTAAAAAAGAAAGCATCACTATACTTCAAAAGAATGGTTCTATATATATCCGCACATAAAAAAAAAAGAGAAGACAAGCGGAAAGAAACCATCTAAATATTTTAAGCATGAAATTTGCTTTACGCAAGCATAAAAGTTTACCGCATCGTCAATTACATAAAAACAAGTTGTTCAAAAGACATACCACAACAAAAGAAGTTTTTAATACCACATACATCACAAAAGCTAGTGTTTCATTCCTCTAGCATTATAATCATTTTCATGCATCAAGCAGCATGCGGGATCGCAGTTCCAATTCTGATCTAAGTCGATTAAGCTGAACTTCCTTCTCATGAAGTTCCACTTACGCAAACACCAGCTGTTGATTGCACACCGAAATCTGGGATTTGCAATCTTTTATCTCTTCTTTGAAACCAGTAACAGCCATACGAATCTTTGTTACTTCTTTCTCAAGGCCCCGTTCCATTTCCGCAAGATGATTCATTTCCTGCTCTATAGGAAACTTGAGAGCACGGTCAATTTGTGAATACCCCGTCCCGATGCAACGCGTATTCGGAGGTTTAAAATAAATAATCATATAAAGTCGGACCTAAATGGGATATTCATTTAGTGACACTCGCTTTAAACCATATTAAAATATTAGTTTAATTTTGAGAGTCGCCACGCCACTTTGATATAGCCCAAAGCTTTGAAAAAAGGCTAAACATTTAATTGGGTTCGGGGGTCAAGTTACAATAGAAGAAGAAACGCTATCACTCCTATTGCCCGACGGATCGGTCTTTCTAGCATGTGGGGTGTTGGTTGTGTGCGGTGTTTACAGGAATAGATAGAAGAAACGGGATCATGCATAAGGAGGAGGGGAGAGAAAGAATTAATTGATGATCACACCCTAGAACCTTTGAGTTAGGCCCTCGGAAGGTGCACTAATCAACGTTCATCCTTGGGGGATTGTTGATCATGGGATAATTATTACTAAGGTGGAAGGAAAGAAATAGTTCCTAGATCCATTGGGTTTCTTGGACGAAACCTTAGATCATTCTCGGCTAGGCATATTTAAATATATTGAAATAATCCTAAATCTAGCATAAAGGAATAATTAAAACATATTAAGTATGCAAGTAAACAGCAATAATAATAATAAAAGACGGAATAAAAGACTTACCAATTGTAGCAAGACTTTGAGGATCGAATCTAAGGGCGATTCGAATAATATTGAGAGATGTACGGAAAGGAGAATCAAGTATAGTCTTGCCTTCTCCGTGGGAAAATATATTGTGTGATGATGTGTGGAAAGGAAATTCAAGTATAGTCTTGACTTCCCCCTTGAGAATTGTGTGTGATGGAACAAATCAAGTGTAGTCTTGATTTATTCGTTGAGAATCCGTGTGTTGTGAAAATAAACCAAGTTTAGTCTTGGTTCGTGTATTGAGAGAAAGTGTGTGGGGAGATGTGGGGAAAAAACTGTGTTAAGAATGGGTACCGAGCATACTTATTTATAGTGCTTCGCTAAATGGGCTGGACCGAGAAAAGGGTCGATCGGCCTTAATAATAAGGTTCGATCGGCAGAAAAAGGAAGGGTCGATCGGCCTTAAAAATAAGGTCCGATCGGCAGTTAAACTAAGGTTCGATCGGCAGTTAAACTGACAAGTTTATCCTAAATAAGTTGGGCCGATCGGCCAAATATTGATTCTTGAGCCTTGGCCCAACCTTGGCCCCATTTGGCCTAGAATGGCCCTAAAAATAACCCTCCTGGCCGGCCATAGCCCAGGCATTCTCCAGCCGTGGCCTCATTTTGGTGCAGCAAGCTTGGCCTTGTTTTGTATCAATATTATTCGGTTCGTCTCACACTTTTGCAACCGCACTTTGACCACTATAATGACTTCTTTTGCACTTCGCTCTTTGGAATTTTATTTTTCATTTAATCCCATGAATTTTTATAAATCAATTTCGTCCCATATTTCCATATTTTCCAGTTTAGTCCCTGAATTTCCAATAAATTCCAACTTGATTCAAAAGCTTCCAAATGCCAGTTTAGTCCCAGATTTTCCGAATTGCACTTCAATCCCTGTACTCAAACCATATCAAATATACATAAAACTCGGGAATCAAACGCAAAGAAACCCTAACCAAACCAGTCCAAAATATTTAAAATTCCTTTTTTCGGACCGGGTACTAACACAATTTCTTCAAAAGCCCAATCAACCAAGAAACCATCACGTTCTAGATCTTTAAATTCGTCCTTCATCATACGAAGCATTCCAGCCTCCATTTGATTCAGTTGAACGTTTTCAAAGAAAACTAAATTTGATGCCAATAAACCAAGACTATGAACCACCCGTTTAGACGAAGTGCAGCAAACATTAGAAAAAAAGTCCAGAATATTTTTCTGCAAACCTCTCAATAATTCCGCATTTTCTTTCCCCACATGAAAACCACGCCAAGTTTCCCCCTCTCCCGCAGATAGTGGAATAAATTCCGCAGTAACCACCTTCGTGCCAAATGCACTTTCTACTCCTGCAATACCTTTTCTCCTATAATCAATGATATCTTTTCTCTCTTCATTTATAACCACAAGCTGGTTGTCTTCTTTCTTCTCATTTTGCACATCAGCAAGAGATGATCCAACCTTATCCGCAACAGCGGAACTAATCTCTTCATCACAAGAAGTTTCTTCAACTACTTCCACCGCCGCATCACCGATCTTATTATCTGAATCGGATGAACTTTCCACAATAACCGCACCTGTGGGATTGCTACAATCTTGCACGTTCGTTTTTCTTGTATCACACTACGACAACTTAAGTCCTTCACTTAAGCCTGCAGTATGACCATCAGCTCTGGTGTCATGCTCTGCACCCGCAAGGTTGGCGTGATCTTCCATATCCCCAATCTCTATTTCAATATTGGACAGCACAGGTCCCCCATCTAAATCTGCGGTATGATCACCAGCTGCGGTATCACGCCCCACAATTGCAGAATTGTTGAGATCTTGCATATTCACAATCCCTGCATTTTTCTTGGGCAGCACAAGCCCTTCATCAGTAAATGCAATCTGAGCACCAACATTGGTATCATGCTCAACTTCCGCAAAGTTGTCAGGATCTTGCATATCCACAACTGCCAAAACCTTCAAAGGCAATTCACCCTCTTTGTTGAATATCGCACTTTCAGCTTCAGCATTTCTAGCAGGTGAGATATGTACACAAAGGTTCTCATATGGTTCCTCAATATTTTGATTCCCATCTGTTGCGGAAGAAATTATCTCCTTGCCCAATCCCGCGGCAATTCGCTCTTCATTCGACACAATTTTGTCAACCTCTGTATTAGACTTGTGGCACAATGATTTAATGAAGCTAGGATCCACCTCCTCAACATCATCTCCAAGCCTAACTGCTTCACCAAAACTTTGCGATCGGTCAAAATCCGTTATAATATCACGTTCCGCAATCATGCTGCCATATTCATTAATCCCAGCGGAAGGGCGACGTTTAGACGATGCAGCTTCAAACAATCCCACCAAACTACTCTTTTCCAACCGTTGTTCAAAAATGTTACGAGTAACATTACCCACCAAATCCTCTTGCCCCCCCTTACTAGTCAAATTACCAACTTGACCATACACCATAGCTTGGGCTTTCTTCCTCATAATTTCTGCAGCATCTGCAGGGGTAGTTATAGATAAAGAGGTCCGTGGGTCAATCCATACTCCACATTCAGAGAGATACAGGACACACAGGTATTTTCGGAAATGAAGAGGGAAGCTGCGGAGAAATGGTACTCAAAAACATCTTACCCATAGGCACATTAGGAGCTCTTGATTCCACAGCAGGAAAGGGACCAACATTTACTTCTCCGTCACCTTCTTCCGCTAAGTCAACAAATGTCCCGCTTAATACATCAGCTCCACCAGACCCTCCCGCAAGTGAGCGCTGCTTCAAAAATATATGTCTTTTTAAGAACCAAAAAACCCTTAAATATATATAGAAAATACACATACATTACAACAAAAGAGCAATGATACTTGCTCACCTTCCGAAGCCTTTGAGACTGCCTTAGAGGGGTTTTCCTCTTCTTACTAGCATCACTCACCCTACTCCTTTTTCCCGTAGGAGTCGTAGCTTCCGCCAATTCTTCATCAACCTTTTTCTTCCTTTTTACCACCTTCTACAATAGTAATCAGACATAAAAAAAAATATAAATATAAACATATAAAACAATAAGGGTAAATAAAGAGAAAGGAATGTAACAACACTATTTTCCACCTCTCCAACCTAACTTACAAATTGGGTATGAGCACAACTATCTAAACGGTCAACTTTCTGTACCGTTCTCTCCATTTTCTTTATCTTTTCTTTTCCGAGCTTTCTTTTCGCACTTTTAGTAACAACAACTTCACCCTTACTGATACTTCCTTCCGCAATTTGTCCCTTCCTTTTCTTCTTCTTCTTTCGTAATTGACTTTCAGCTTCCTCATTCTAAAAAAAAATAAAAAAAAATCAATCATTAGGAGATCATAATAAATGAACGCATATTCCCTTCAAAAAAAGAAAGATATGTGAAGCTTAGAGATACCTCATGATCACTTTCTTCTGCATTTTTCCCAGCCAAATCCTTACTCACTTGTCGTTTCCCCTAATTTAGGTAGCGAATTTTTTTCAGAAAGATAAAACATACATACGTGAAAGAAAACATCAAATCCATTACGGGAAAATAAGTTACCTTTATTACTACTTTTTCAGCCTCAATAGGATCCCCTTCATTTACACTCTTATCATCTCTCTCCTTGCCTGCATCCTTCGCAATACCCTTGCCAACCCTCCTTTTTGGCTTTCCAAGTTTCAGTTCAGGACGCCTCTTACAGTCCGTTACGCACCCAAACTTTGGGATCTTCAACAAACCCTCCACAATATACGAAGACATCGGACCAGAATACACAACACCACCGCAACTAAGATAAAAATCATTCCTCCAAATTTGTTCTTCCGTAAGAGCATGAGGCGCTTCATTCATGAATGCTCGCATCTGCTTCAAGCTTTCGATCCAAAAATCCCGCGCCTGTATTGTTCTCGAACCTACCCATACCGCATCTGGAATAACCTTTACCCCCATTTTCTCTAAAACTTGCGAAAACCCGCCAGGATAGCAAAATTGCTTGCAAGAATCGTCAAAATCCAAATATATATCAGACATGCCGGGGCAAACTAAATCATATCCGCATTGAAGGGCACAACGCTCGGGACTATACCTTACAGACCCAACATCCAACTCATTCAGTGCGGGAAGACTAGATGGGAGAATATTAGCAATAATTGAATATTGACTCTCCCTACCCTTCCGCAGCAAACCATCTTTGAACTCAAATACCTCCATGTGTTGACCATCGATGCGGTACCAATTTAATGACATTGTGTTCAGCGGTACCTTCCCATAAGGGCGAAAGAAAAACTCTTCTTCATGGTCAATAAGTTCCAAGAGCGCAACATTGAATCTCACATTCATCCAAGTCCACGATCGAGGAACTAATACTCCACCTGCCCCGGCATAAACCTCTTCCCGCACACCTAACTTTTCAAAATGTTAAAGCATAAACATGTGGAGAAACGGAACAGGGAGAAACGCATGGACATAGTATCGTCCTACGGATTTACTCACAGCCTCCGCTAAATTATCAAAACGGGCATACAGATTCCCTAAAAACAATGGCCCCATAGGCAGTTTCTTTCCCGCAGCAAGTTTAACAGCATACACAAAATTCCTTTCATACGGTCCGTCATGTGGCTTTCCGGGAAAAAGAAACAAAGTCAAAAACATAGACAAAATGACTTCTAGATAGTGATCAGAATCCTTCTTCTCTGCGGGAGTGAATGTACCAGCCTTGTCAAAAACACCAAACCAAGTTAAAATCCATCCCTTCCAATCATTCTTGCGACCTTTAATCTCTTCACCGCAAATCTTGCGGATATTTTCCAACGCCTCCACCCTTAGCCCTTCTTCCACAGACATAAATTTTTCAAGAGGTTCCTCCCCAAGAACCTCTAAGCCGTACAAAGCAGCCATATCTTCAAGAGTTACAGTGAAATCACCCTAACTTGCAATAAAAGTATGATTCTTCATATCCCAACGGGATAACAAAGTCCACAAATGGTCAAAATTCCTAGCTACAGTTAAATTTTGGCAAGATCTTATACATTCATATATGCCACTAACCATCAGGACTTGACCTGATGGCCAGAGCACTGGGACACCAACACGGAGGTCCTGGGTTCGACTCCCTCCAGTGGTTAGAGTGGATGATTATCTCTCCCTAGTTAATATTAGGCGCCTCTTGGGGGGGATTTTAAGGGAATTTTAGAGAATTGAAAGACTTGTTAGTAAATTGACTTACACAAAAAAAATAGGGGCTTGATTCGAGATGGGCAAGCCTAAAAAAAAAAAAAAAAAGAAAAAATAAAATAAAAATATATGCCACTGTTTTTAAGAATTGAAACATATTCTACATTCCCCAAAATATCTTTAGTCCAATCCGCCCAGTGAGCTACCTTAGCGGAACCACAAACAATGGTACCAGCAGACCATGGAATGTCTCCTCTCTCTACTTTCAAGCGTAAAAGTTTGCGATAGCCTACCTTTTTAGCTTCTGCTAGAGAAGCTTCTTTGATAATCCCTATGATTTTCCCGTGATTGGAATGCGGGCCAGACCAAGACATAGGCTCATCCCAAAACATGTCAGCGGGACCGAAAAAGGGGGCCATTTTAAACAAATCTGCGGAAGGAACTGATGGAACTTCATGGGTTCTAGTGTTAATCAATTCTAAACCCACATCATTTGCGGAACCATGAGGTCTCCATATTGAAGCTTTACCTTTCGGAGTAGGGGTTTCAAGTTCCTCGCTATCACTTGAACTTCCGGATTTACCGGAATCAGGAGAAGAAATCATTGCGGAATTAGAACCTTTTTCTCTCCTCAGATGAATCTCCTTCCGCAGATCTACGGTTGCTCTCAACCAGAGACATTGTTCTAAATAAAATGATAAATAGCCAAAGAAATAAACAGGTCAAAATCACCGCAAAAGCTTAACCGCAAACTTGGTTCGTCAACCCGCAGTTTATCTCAAGAGGCTAAAGTAGTAAATAAAGGGTGGGACACTCATATATATAGTAGAGAATACGAAAGGACAATACCGCTTAACACATTAATAATTATGACTGTGGGAACCCCGACCCGGAACCTAACACGTGTCCCGAGCTGGAGAGACCCCAACTAAGAGAGACCACCTGGAAATTTAAAACTTTGACTTAACTTGAACCTTGAAACAACTTTAACATGACCATTATAAACTAACTCCATTCATCTCCACTTGGAGGAAGAGTTGAAACAACTTTGAAAGTAAACAACCTGTTTTAGTTACAAAAGATTTCAAATAAAAGTTATACAAAAGTTGTTTTATAAACAAACTCCAACAAAGGAGTAATACCAAAATACAACCACACTCCCATCTACGACATATACATACCCAACAACCCAAAAGACGTGTACAAAATCCTCCCCGTCCTCACTGGTCGGGTCCTCCTGTCTCAGTCCGATCTAAAACATTAAAGGGAGAAGGGTGAGAATAAATCTCAATAAGCTATTATGAATGCAACAATATGCCAAGTAAGATGCAACACATAACAAGGTGCATATAACACATTGGAAAAGCCGTAAACACCTTACATTACCTTGGTTCACCTTTTCCCGTCTGAACCATAAGTCGTACAATATTGGGAGATAAAACTCCACTCATTTGTTGCTTAGGCATATTCACATATTATAAGACCCATTTTTCAGAGAACCATATAAGATACTAGCAACTCTGTAAGGCTTTTGGCTCAATACAGATGCTATAACCCCAGTCTGTGGCCACAGAAGGGGACAATCACAGGTATAACGTAATCCGATCACATTAGGTCACACTTTCCATAATTGACCGTATTCCGTTTACCCCTAAACATCAGCTGATTAACACAAGTTCAAGCACATAATAGTTACTTGAAATGAAATCCACCAAAGGGATAAGAAATATAACAACATGGTAAATCATACTCATGTTTAAATCAATACCATAGTGTAACATTCATTTCATACACTATTTATATCACAAACCATGTATATGAACTCAAGTAAGGCCACAATATATAACCAACAAGCCCTACATGATCAATATGCAACAATACATAACCTCTATAAAGGTCCAAGTTCAATTTATCAAGTTTGATTCACTTTGGTTCAGTTGCAAATTAAGGTTATCAACCATTTTCCGAACAATATTTAAACCCCTTCCACAATTTCATTTTGATCAAGTAAGATACCATTGTATAGTTAAAGTGCTCTACTTTAATCTTAGTTAAAGAGGGTTCATTTATATACTAGGTTGAATAGGTTTCTAGGCCTTGGAAAATGATTCAGAGGTGGCAGGGCAGGGCACGACTCGTGCCCAATGCATAACCCTCAGATACAGTCGCCCCCCCCCCCTTTGAGCACGACTAGTCCACCTCAAGGGACGACTCGTGCCACAGAGCACGAGTTGTGCCCTCTGCCCAGAAACCAGAAATTAGCAGCAACATCAGCAACCAAAATCCCAAGTGACCTAAACCAATTTCCTCTATTTTTAAAGACATAAAACAGGTACCAAAACCATCAGGACTTGACCTGATGGCCAGAGCACTGGGACACCAACACGGAGGTCCTGGGTTCGACTCCCCCAGTGGTTAGAGTGGATGATTATCCCTTCCTAGTTAATATTAGGCGCCTCTGAGGGGATTTTAAGGGAATTTCAGAGAATTGAGGGACTTGTTAGTAAATTGATATACAAAAAAGGGGCTTGACTCGAGATGGGCAAGCCTAAAAAAAAATAAAAAAAACATAAAAAAAAAATAAAACAGGTACCAAACATTACTCTAACCCATACCAAACCATTCTATACTCATTTTAACCCAAGTATAAAGTACCAATATCATTTTATAACCTTCCAAGTCAAGAAAAGTTGGCCAAATTACCATGCAAACCATTCAACCCATAATTAAACAACTACCTTCACTTTATAACACCATTTAAACCTAGACAACATTGCTATTACCAAATATTTCTTCAAATCCTTCCATGACCATTCCAACTTAACTAAAATGGTTCCAAAATTCCCAACAACCATTAAAACAACAACAAGAGTCAATTTAACATGGCATTGAGCAAGAAATTGAAGAGAGTCATAATAACTTACTGAAATAGGGCGAAATGAAATATTTATTTTTTCGGCTCTATGTGCTCCCCTCGTCACCACGAACAAGAATATGCAAACGGATTTGAAAACGAAAAGATATTGAGTTGTCTAGAATTTTTGGAAGATGGGGTTAGGGTTTGGGCTTTCCATGGAGGTTTTGGTGAAGAATACTTGAGCTGAGGGTTTCCTGTTGGTTTAGGAGTCCTAAACTACAAGGAAAAAGGGGGACTAAGTCGGAGGGGTTTGTTGAGGTCAAGAAGGATTCAAATACGGAGAAGGGCCTGGAGCAGCGCCAGGCGGGCGCCTCATCTGGCCGAGGCGGGCGCCTCAAGTGCCGAGGCTGTGGCCGAGTTCCCTCCTTCACGAGGCGGGCGCATGGAGGGCTTGAGGCGGGCGCCTCAAGCATGGCCGAGATTCTGGGCTTGATTTGTTTCCTTGTTTGATTAGAACTCTTCTTAAATTAGATTTAGGGTTTCCTTGTAACTATATAAGCATAATTTCGGCCTAGAACACATTGTAGCAACATATTAGAGAGACTAATAACATATTGGCTTGGCAATTGCCCCCGGACGTAGTTCACGAGTTGGTGAATGAACCGGGTAAACAACTCTTGTGTTCTTGTGTGTGATTGTTTCTTTCTTGTACGTGTGGGTGTGTTAATTTCTTTGTCTTGATTGCAAACGGAGAGCACCAATTTCACAACAACTGGTATCAGAGCTTTGGTTTGGTGGATTCAAAATTCTTTCATTAGTTGATTAATTTTGAATCGCGTTCTTGGGGATTTTGGTGAAGCAGTCAAGATGAAGAACCATATCGAGAAATTCAGCGGTGTGAATTTCACGTTTTGGAAGACAAGGATTGAAGACTACCTTTATTGTAAGGATCTTCATAAGCCCTTGAAGGAGAAGCCCGAAGACATGTCACAAGGGGATTGGGAGGTGTTGGATCGGAAGGCGTTAGGAGCGGTAAGGAGTGCCCTAACCGACGACGTTGCACGGAACGCTATGGAGGCCAAGACAACGGTGGAGTTGCTACAAACGCTGTCGGACATGTATGAGAAGCCGTCGAATATCAATAAGGTGCATTTGATAAAGAGGTTTGCGAATGCGAAGATGTCGAGGGGCGATACGGCAAGTCATATCGGCAATTTCAAAGGTATGGTGGACCAATTGAAAAGTGTTGATATTACTTTCTCCGATGAAGTGCTAGCTTGTTTTCTTCTAAAATCGTTGCCTGATAGTTGGGAGGTTACTGTCACAACGATTAGTACGTCGAAAACGGCATTGGTGTATACGGAGGTTAGAGATCTCATCCTGCAAGAGGAGTTGCGAAGGAAGGAGAAAAGGGGAGAATCGTCCGTAGATGGGGCTGCACTTAGGGTGGAGAGAAAAAGGGGTGGACCTAAGGGGAAAAAGGTCAAGTGCTACAATTGTGGTGAATTGGGGCACATCAGCTTATGATTGTCCAGGAAAAAGTGGTGGTGCGCACGTGGTGGATGATGGTGGTGATGTATTAATCCTGGGGAGGAGCAGTCGGGTGAAGATTGGGTGTTGGATTCTGGAGCTTCTTGTCATGCTAGTGGGGATGCGGAATCAATGAGGCGTTACAAAACCGGAGATTTTGGGGTTCTCTATCTTGGTGATGGTCAACCATTGAAGATCAAAGGTAAGGGGGATGTAATGATGAAGACACCTAATGGGGCTGTTTTACAACTACACAACGTGATGCATGTTCCGGATTTGAGGAGGAGGGTGATTTCTGTGGGACAACTTGATAGTGAAGGATACGGTGTTTCTTTCATTGGTGGGTCTTGGGAAGTCACAAAAGGGGCTAAGGTGTTGGCTCATGGGGTTAAGGGGAAGACGTTGTACTCTACCTACAATGTCGTTTTTCGTTCCGGTGGGAGCAAGAGGCTTAAGAACCGGCCTGTTGGTGTAAAAAGGGGAGACATCAAGAAACGGTATGTTGGGGAGGACACAAAGTTGATCAACGCGGTGTGGATGTCCAAGGGCCCTAACAGAGAGCGGATTCAGACCAAGAACAGTCGATGCAAGAAACAAGGTGTGTCCAAGTTTCAAGGGGAGGCATTGCGAGGAAGGTGGGTCTGGAGGGAGAAGGCGAAGTTAGACTTGCGGGGAGAAATCAAGGTAGAAGCTGATTTGGGGAGGCAAGAACGATCTAACACGGGGAGGTTGAAACGTCGCTTGGTTTCAACTCGCCTTAGTACTTGAGGAGATGTGTGGTAGTGTCAAGCCAATATGGATGAGGGGGAAATGTGTTCGAAGGTCTTTACTCCGTGGTGGGAGTTGATGGGTGATTCTATGTTTGTTAGTTTAGTCTCCGGTGGGAGATTGTTGGTTTAGGAGTCCTAAACTACAAGGAAAAAGGGGACTAAGTCGGAGGGGTTTGTTGAGGTCAAGAAGGATTCAAAAACGGAGAAGGGCCTGGAGCAGCGCCAGGCGGGCGCCTCATCTGGCCGAGGCGGGCGCCTCAAGTGCCGAGGCTGTGGCCGAGTTCCCTCCTTCACGAGGCGGGCGCATGGAGGGCTTGAGGCGGGCGCCTCAAGCATGGCCGAGATTCTGGGCTTGATTTGTTTCCTTGTTTGATTAGAACTCTTCTTAAATTAGATTTAGGGTTTCCTTGTAACTATATAAGCATAATTTCGGCCTAGAACACATTGTAGCAACATATTAGAGAGACTAATAACATATTGGCTTGGCAATTGCCCCCGGACGTAGTTCACGAGTTGGTGAATGAACCGGGTAAACAACTCTTGTGTTCTTGTGTGTGATTGTTTCTTTCTTGTACGTGTGGGTGTGTTAATTTCTTTGTCTTGATTGCAAACGGAGAGCACCAATTTCACAACATTTCCTTCTAGTTAAAATGAGTTCTATGAAGAAAATGAAGGATAATTATTAACACTTACAACTTAGCTCCTCAAGGTTTGAACAACCTATTACTAATAATAACCTTAACTATCATCTTTTACACCAAAGCACCTCAACCACATATAACTTAACACTTTAAAATTTCAAATATTATAAATTCACTACCCACTTTATTTTTATTCCATTTAAAACCTTTATCATTAAAGTTAATTCATTTTCATCCTAACTTCACATAATTCATCAAAACATAAAGAAACACATAAAAATTACCAAGTAGCATAAATGGCATAAAATGAGATACTACCACCCCAACCCCACATGCTTAACGTGTGCTAAAATAGTGCCTAATATTAGGGTCGTGACAATGACTGTCTCGCATTAAATGTGCGGGTGCGGCTCCTAAAGCATTGCGGTAATAGTCGACGCAAAATTTCATATGTACTCATGCAAATATTCCGCAAATAATCAAATAAATAATTAGATGCAAATGCTAGCATGTTTGGGAAACTTCTACAAAAACTTTCCCACACAGAGGGACTAATGTAGGATGTATCCCGCAGTTTCTATGCACGTGCGGTATCCGCATAAACACAAACGAATATGCGCAAATATTCCGCAAATAATCAAATAAATAATTAGATGCAAATGCTAGCATGTTCGGGAAACTTCTACAAAACTTTCCCGCACAGAGGGACTAATGTAGGATGTATCCCGCAGTTTCTATGCATGTGCTACCGCACGTGAGGCTTATCTCCGCATAAACACAAACGAATATGCGGAACGACTTATAAACCTCTGCCATGTAAATGCTGTGTGATTGTAACATCCTCTTTCGCTATTGTAGCGGAACCTAGTTCCCTTGATTGAACAGGGTTAATGGGAACTCTCTTTCCGCATTTTATGGGAATCATCAAGGAGCTATGGATTGGAGGATAGAATAGCGGAATTAGCCACGTGGCCCAATTGAGGGACTGCACGTGGCCTAGTCAGGACAAAAAGGAGAATTGCGGGACTGGTCCCCACGAGGGACACGCGACATCGTTCCTTTAATCCGTACGATCCCAACGAATATGGGATCGACACCTTGCGGTATGAAAAGCACGTTATTCGTCATGTGCACAGTACGGAGCTGCCAAGCTCTGACTACTATAAATACCCAGCTCAGATATCGATGTCAGCTACAGTGACGTACATGCCCTGCTGTTCCCGCAATACTTGTTTTCTGCTTCCTGACTTGTCCCTATTCTAGCTCCTCCTTCTCATTCCTCTTTGGTAATTCGTGTGTAACGCCTATTGCAAGTTCTACCGCTTAAGCCCTTTTTCAAGAACCTACTTCCTACTGTGGGTATAGATCAAATTCATTGGTTGAGGCATTTGGTCGAACATGTTAAAAGCGGGTTATATACATTTGATCAAATATATTATTCATTAAAGTTCACACCAAATTTCAATATATTCAAAATGCTTACAATAGTATCACTTAGTAATAATGCATGCATTTCATTAAACTAATGATGAACATGACAAACCAATGTGTTATATGCAAACTATATGGATGGATGATTACAGATCAAACAACATTCACGAATATAGTTTACATTCATGTTCACCCTAACAGCATGGATGCTTATCTCCATATTAAAGATAACATCATCATTAGTTTAGTTGATTTATCTATGGCGGTTCAAAAAATCCGTGTAACCGGATCGTACCGATAGAAACAGATCACAGCAGTAAAAATCAGATCAAACTAATAGTATTGGTCTGATCCTTTTTCCAAATTTTTATGAAACCAATTATTTGGTCTGATCCTGATTTTGAAAAAATTATATACGGTCCTGAATCGAAATCGGACCGATTATCTATATATATATACTTTATTTATATTTTGAAATCCTTAAAACTCCCTTCTTAAAAAAAAAGTCCTAATTAATTTTCTTACCTAGTTAGCTTCGCTTCACTCTAGCAAACCATATTCAATATTTCTTTCATTGTGCCGTTTCAACCCATTCCTCTCTCTCAAATTTTCAACGCTCTTCTACTCTCCTCTTTTCTTCTCTCTACTATAAATCAATTTGATTCTTTAATACTTCATGAAAGCGTGAGCTTTTTAAGGAACTAATTCTTGTTTCCTTATTTCATTAGACTTCTATATGGTAAGAAGATTTTGAGACTTTCATGGAAGATTTATAAGTATCCTACTTTGACTAGGAGATTGTATATAAAATAAATATCTTTTATTTATGTACATAGTTTTATATTAGGACTAACCCACTAATATTTGATTTCCTTGTGAGTGTGTTTATGTTTTCATATAGGAAAAGAGATCTCACAAAGGAAGATGTCGATTCATGAAGATCTTCTCCATGGTGCAGTATAAATACAAGGCATTCAGCACAAGAGAAGCTACGAAATTTTAGAGAGAAAATTACTCATTCTTCATTGTATTTGACATTGTTGATTTTAGGTTGTGAGTGAAGGTTGTGCCTTACATCTGTAACTCACATCTAGGTTTTCATAGAGTTCTCTTGTTTTACTTCTGACTAGAACAGATCCTACTTGGGAAAGGGGAGTTGTTCTTGTCGTAGAAGGTGATTAGAACTCGTTTAGTATTTTCATATTTTAGTTTTTCACTTATTTGTTTTTGTAAGCAACAAAAGTTTTTATAGTGAAAAGTTTTTGGGCGTAAGCCTAGTTTGCTGATCACATTGATCAGTAAGCGTAAATAATTCTTGAGTTATTGCATTTAATTTGCTTTTAATTATTTTATTCCGCTGCATTATCTGTGGATGTGTGGACAGTTGTGAGACACATCTGTACTCACATCCGTTATCTGTTGGGTGATCAAAGTTTCCTAGCTACACGAAACTTTCATTTGGTATCAGAGCCAACTCTCGATATATTACTGAGTGTTGATCCAGAAAGTGTAGTCATTATGGAATGCCAAAATCACCAAAACAGGCCTCCTGTCTTGGATGACACCAATTATTCTCTTTGGAAGTCTAAGATGCGAAATTACATCAAAAGTATTGATGAAAGGGCTTGTATGTGTATTCTTGTTGCATGGCAACGTCCTACTGTGGAGAAAAAGCCACCTTCTGGTGTTGGTGAGTCTATTTACGAAAGAAAAACTGAAGATCAATGGACTCTTGATGAAATACAAGCTGCAAATTATAATTCAAAAGCTATGGGTGCTATTTCCAGCCATGTTTCTGGGAATATGTACAAGCTTATAACTAATGAGAGTATAGCCAAAAATGCTTGGGATATTTTGCAAACTCAATGTGAGGGAGCACCAAGTGTGAAGGCTACCAGGCTTAGAATTTTAATGGATAGGTTTGAGTTACTTCGAATGGAAGAAACGGAGGACATTGTGTCATATGCTGCTAAGATTCATGAGATTTCGAATGAATGCACAAGTCTAGGAGAATCTATCTCCAATGCAAGACTTGTAAGTAAGATTTTAAGGACCTTACCTGAGAGGTTTAACATAAAAGTAGCTGTGATTGAGGAAACAAAAGACACAAACACTGTAGGTCTTGACACAATCATAGGAATCTTGACTGTGTTTGAGCTTAACCTTGAGGCTCAGAAAAAGAACAAAACACAAAGTCTTGCTCTCAAAAGTGCTTCTTTGCACTTCCCAAAAGAGCTTGTGGAATTATCCTCTGAAATTGACAAGTCTAATCTAGAAGAAGAGGATGTAGCTCTTATCTCAAAGAAGTTCAGTTCAATCTTGAAAAATAGAAGGATAAGTAAATTTCCTAACAAACCTACTCTCGGTGCTCTGAAAAATCAAAACCTAGCACCGCCATTTGGATTCAAGAAACCAAGCTTTGAAAACAAATCATCTGAATCGTCCAATGTAGGGCATGTCGTGGCTTTGGTCATTATGCCAATGAGTGTGCTAACACACTTAAAAAGAAAGGAATGAGCTTAACCGCTACCCTTAGTGACGGTGAGGATGATGAAGAAGAAGTGGCTAACATGTCTATCATAAAGCGCCATTCTGTGTTCAATGCCTTTTAACGAGATATAGAAGAAGATGCTCCTGAAAATTCCTTGGATGTGGTCTCGGTTGTGAACACATCGGCGTCACATCTGAAGTGTTCTTGACTTGTTTCTCTGTAAGGAGATTCGAGATGATGAAGATGAAGAAAGGGACATTCTCTATGAAGAACTTTTTGCAACATACAAGGAGCTGCATACAGATTGGATGAAAAGATTGGACAAGATTGAGGTACTTGTTAAGGTAAATAAATCTCTTTCTGAAAAATTGGCTGCTTGTGAAGATGAAAAAGCTGTTCTTTCAAAGGAAAATGATGCTCAAAAAGATATCATTGCAAGACTTGAAGTCCTTGTGACCAAAAGAGAAGTTGACCTTGAAAAATTTAAGAATGAATGTGAAAAAGCTGAAAATACTTTTACTAAGTTAAATAAAAGTAAGATGAAAATGGAAGAAGCTTTTTCTGTGGGTCAACGTGACAAAACTGGTTTGGGTTTTGAAAATAATTTTGTAAAGGAGGGATGTGAGGCTTCTACCTCAAAAAGTGTGAAAAAATAAGTTTTTAAAGAAAAAGTCATTTTGAGCGAGAAAAGACCTAGGAAGAGGCATTACATCTGCCATTACTGCCTAGCTCCTGGTCATATTAGGCCCTTCTGTTACAAACTCAAGGCTGATAAAAAATCTGGTCACTTCAATCAGCCTCAGATGTGTGAGAAGATGTATGCACATCCGAACACACATCCTGGTAATCTGAGACCTCTGCAACCCAAAAAGAAAATTGTTAAACAGTGGGTGGCCAAACCAATTACCACCTGCAATGTTGTTTACTCTTCCCTCAAGAGTACCGTCTCGGCTCTTGGTATTTTGATAGTGGGTGCTCTAGGCACATGACCAAGCCTTCTTGACTATGAAGTGATTAATGGAGGGAAAGTAAATTTTGGTGGAGGTGCTCAAGGAAAGATTGTTGGGAAAGGAACCCTAGATGTTAAGGGTCTCCCAAAACTACACAATGTGTACCATGTGGAAGGCTTGAAAGCCAACCTAATAAGCATCAGTCAACTATGTGATGATGACCTTTATGTGAAATTTGATAAGCACTTGTGTGAAGTGTTTGATAAGGATAATACCTGTGTGATTACTGGTCCTAGATCTGCGATAATTGTTACCAATTTGGTGACAATCTTTCTTGCCTAAGCTCAAAAGCTAATGATGTCAATCTGTGGCACCAAAAATTAGGGCATGCTAGCTGTAGAACTCTGGAAGAACTTCAAAGGTTTGAAGCTATAAAAGGTCTCCCTAAACTGAACTTCAAGAACCCTGATATCTATGGTTCATGTCAAAAGGGAAAGCAAACAAAAGCATCACATAAAAAGGTTCAACAATGCTCCACTTCTAGGTGTTTGGAGATGATTCATACTGACTTAATGGGACCTATTGAAGTTGAAAGCTTTGGTAGGAAAAAGTATGCCTTTGTGTGTGTTGATGATTATTCTAGGTATACTTGGGTAATGTTCTTAAGGGAAAAGTCAGCAACAATTGGAGAATTCAAGAATTGGTACAAAAGGGTGAGAAACCTTTATGGCCTTAAGACTGTGAGAATTAGGTCAAGACTGCTGTGGATGATGTTTCAGGTTGCTTACTGGACTGGAAAGATACAGAAACAGGTGCTGGAGAACCAACAAATGCTGTCAGTACTGAAAAACCTGCAGAACCTGATAAGGATGTAACCAAGAATGTGGACACATCTACTTCCACATCTGAACCCACATCTACTCCCACATCCACTCAAAATCCTGTAACTGAGGACAGTTCCTCTGATTCTGATCAGGATGATGCTCCAGAAGGTAATGTGAATGGGTGTGTGGATAGGTCAAAGGATATCCCTTCAAAAATCCAGAAAAACTACCCCACTTCACAAGTTGTGGGAGATGTGTATGCTCAAGTGAGAACTAGACAAAAGGACAAAGTTGATTATAGAAAGATGGCTGGGTTATGGAGTTGCTCCTCAGCATACTCCCAAGTAAGCTTTTGTTGTTTTGTTTCTAAGATAGAACCTAAGAATGTTGCTGAAGCATTGAAAGATGCTGACTGGATTCTTGCTATGCAAGATGAATTGATTCAATTTGAGAAGAATGAGGTGTGGACTCTTGTTCCTAGACCCTCACATGGTAATGTCATAGGAACCAAATGGATTTTCAAGAACAAAACTGATGAGCAAGGTGTGATAACTAGAAATAAAGCTAGATTAGTTGCTCAAGGTTATACTCAAATAGAGGGAATTGATTTTGAGGAGACATTTGCTCCTGTTGCAAGAATTTAGTCCATTAGGCTCCTGTTAGCCATTGCTTGTTACCTCAAGATCACTCTACATCAAATGGATGTTAAGAGTGCTTTTCTAAATGGGATATTGAATGAGGAAGCCTATGTTGAACAACCTAAAGGCTTTGTAGACTCCAAGTATCCTAACCATGTATATAAGCTGAAGAAAGCTCTGTATGGGCTAAAGCAAGCCCCTAGAGCTTGGTATGGTAGGTTAACTGACCATTTGCTTCAACTAGGATTCAAGAGAGGTGAGGTTGACAAAACACTGTTTGTGAGGAAAAATAAAAAAGAGATTCTTGTGGCACAAATCTATGTAGATGATATTGTGTTTGGGTCAAATTCTGACCCTATGCTAGCTGAATTTGTGGATAGCATGACTTCCACACTTGAGATGAGTATGGTAGGTGAGTTGAACTTTTTCTTAGGCTTACAGATTAAGCAATTCAAAGATGGCATGTTCATCTCACAGTCTAAGTATGCCAAGAATCTTGTGAAAAAGTTTGAACTTGAACACTCTTCACATCAAAGAACACCAATGGGATCTTCCCAAAAGCTAAGTCATGATTCTGATGGTGAAAGTGTTGATCAAACACTGTACAGAAGCATGATAGGAAGTCTGCTTTACCTCACTGCAAGTAGACCTGGCATTATGTATAGTGAGTGTCTCTGTGCAAGATACCAAGCCAACCCTAAAGTGTCCCATCTTAAAGCCTTGAAAAGAATCATTAGATATGTGAGTGGGACTGTGAACCTAGGTCTGCATTACTCTAAGGAAACAAACACCAATTTGGTTGGGTACACTGATTCTGATTGGGCTGGAAATAGTGATGATAGAAAGAGTACCACTGATGGATGTTTCTACCTAGGAAATAACCTTGTGTCTTGGTATAGTAGAAAGCAAAATTGTGTGTCCTTATCCACTGCTGAGGCTGAATATGTTGCCCTTGGGAGTTGCTGCACACAATTGCTTTGGATGAATCAAATGTTAAAAGATTATGGATTGAATAGCAAAGTTTTGACTGCTTTTTGTGATAACAAAAGTACCTTGGACATATCTAAAAATCCTGTCCAACATTCTAGAACAAAGCACATTGATATTAGACATCATTTCATTAGAGATCTTGTAGAATAAAAAATTGTGTGTCTGGAATTTATTGGGACTGAAAATCAATTGGCTGATATATTTACAAAGGCATTAGATTCAGAGAGATTTTCCTCCTTGAGGAAGTCTCTTGGCTTGTGTGATATCTAAGGCTGTGAGACCAAATGTGTCTCACATCCTCTAACACATCTGTATATTAGATTAACTGAAAAAAAAATTATAAAAATAAAAAATCAAAAAATATCATGCATTAGCACGAAATTTCTCAGTGTGGTCACTTGTGAGTCTTCATCTTTGACATTATTGTTGATCACTTAATTGTGAGCACTTCCTGTTCATGTCACCTTGTGGTGACTTGATATAACCTTCCTAGGTATCTCACAGTGGATGCTAGAAAAGAAAAAAATATATATGTGAGAAACAGCTGCTTCACCCTTAGTATGAAGCCAGACCATTGTGATCAAGAGATTTTCATAAGAAAACTTGAAGTCAAACTTGATAAGATCATTGGGAAAAAGGGCTATCTTTGGGATCAAGTAAAGTGAAAGCTACTCACAATGCAAAAATCCACAACAAAAAATTGGTGGATGCATCCTAGAGGCTGTGCAGATTGGATTATTGCTCATTGACTTTTTGTGATCTAAATGTGTCCCCATATGTGACTCACATCCTATGCCACATCCATAAGCTGAGAATATTTCCATCACCTGTGTGTTTGCATCATGCTAGGCATACTGCTTTTTTTTAGGGCATATAGGAGCTTTGTAAATATGCTAGTTAATTAATTTTCTTTCTTAATTCATTCTTTGAATATATAGGTTTTTGATCTCCAATATCTTTCATGAAAGAAAAGGTGTGTATCATTCCTTGTTTGAAAAGGTTGGAAAATTCCTTTGGGATTCTGTTTTAAATAAAGATATGGCTGAAGTAAATTTTTGTTTCCATAAAAATCTATCAAAATCTTGGTTTTATTTTGATCCCCTATTTCTTAGAAGGTGGTTGTGTGTGGTAATCTCAAAGGTTTCTAGCCGTTGAAGGATTCCTAAGGTATTTGGGTTATGTGAGACTTTTTTGGAAAAGGATTTCCAAATTTCAGTTGGAAAGGGGGAGCTGTGAGTATTTAAGAGCCCTCACATCCGTCCTATCCCCCATAAATCCTTGCTAAAACCTCTTGTTCTTCCTTCGTTTTGCACACAATCACACATACACTGCATTAATTTCTCCCTTACTGTTCAACCTAACCACCGTGTGCAAGATTAATGGCGGATCATTCCAATATTCGAGAAGAGGATGTTCTCGACATTGCCCCTATTTCAATAGCTAAAGGCGAATCCTCCATTGTCTTAAACCCTGCTATTTCAAAATTCCTTGCTGAATTCTCTTCCCCATCGCCTTCGTCTGATCCTATCATGGAAGCTACTTCCCCAAAATCCCCTGCATTGGAACCCTTGCCTGTTCAAACCGCTTCCAAAAACCCTAATGCTCCAACCTCTCCGGTGATTCCACCATCGGTTGTCGCCCCTGTTTCTCCTGCTGTTGAACCTTCCACAACCAAGAAAAGGAAGTTAGCTCCAGCAAAATCCGTGGGCAAAGCTGCGATCCCTGTGCCCCAACGCAATCTTCGACGATCGCATAGGGTTAGGAAATTGTCAGAGTCTGACAAGCTAAAGAACCTGCAGAAACCAGGTGGTAAACCTTCTACCGCCATAGCATGTGATGATGGTGAAGAAGAAGAAGAGGTAATTGCTCCTCTTGTTAGAACTAGGGCTAAATCTGCTATTTCTCCTCCCTCTGTTATTGCCCCAGTTATTGATCATGTTGAGTCTGTTTCCCATGCTGATCCTATTGTTCCACCATCCTCTCCCATATTGTCATCTGATCCCATTATCCCCATTACTACTCCTTCCATTGTTGCCTCATCTCCTGTGGTTGATGCCTCTGTTCCTATTGTTGATACTCCTGCTCCTGTGGTTTCAAGTCCTGTTGAAGATCTTATTTCTTTTAGTGATGAAGAACCCTTGGCTAACATTTTGATGGAGTTAAAAGGAAAGAAAAAGGTGGCTGCTACTGATTTAGAGCCTATTGTTGATGAAGCCTTTGAATCTGATTCAAGCTCTGACAGTGATGATACTGCATCTGATGAGAATTTCAAGCTAGGGAGAGATGAGCTTGATCAAGAGAAAGAGGACCAAGAAGTAGATTCCTCTTCTGATGATGAAACTGAGGTAGAGTCCATCAAAGTTCCATTCCCTGCAAAGGATGTGTCTGAGGATGTGGCCACATCCAGACGCACATCTACAAGAAAGAAAGCTGACAAGGGTATGTCTTCTACTCTTTCCATTGCTCCTTCCCAAAAACCCTTCTCTAAGAAATTTTTGATCAAGAAGGCCTCTGATAGGTTTGGCCTAATTTCCTCTAAAGCCTTTGTTGCAGAAATGAAAAGAGATAGGGAAACTTTCTTTAAGCTTGGCATGGACAAATTTTTTGAGGAAAGAGGACTGTTTTTGACTGTGGATCACCCTCTCCCCTTCTACACTAAAATGGTGTATGAATTTTATGCCAATTTGACCAAGGGACTAGATAGATGCTCCTCTCCCCTCTCTGTTTATGTTAGAGGAATATTTGTCCCCTTTTCCCCATCTGTGGTGAATGATTTTCTTAGGTTGAATGATTCTTTGGATGAATTAGTTTCTATTGATGATGATGAGCTTGTGGCTGCTATTACCCATGGAAAGGTAACCTCTTGGCCTGTGAAGCCAAAGGATTTGGGTAGTGGATCTTTATCCTCTCTCTACTGTTTTCTCCATTTCATTCTTGTTGCCAATCTTTGCCCCTCAAATAACAAAACTTCAGTTACTAGGGTGCAAGCTCTCCTTCTTTATAGATTGGGCATTAAGAGGCATATTAACTTTGGAGATTTCATTTTTAGGAAGATTTGTGACTATGGAGAGTCACCATCTAAAAAGTGGTCTTTACCCTATCCCTCTTTGATTTCTCAAATCCTGATAGCCAATGGAGTTAAGCCTGAAAAAGAAGAAGAAAAGTTTGACAATTTTGCTCTGTTTAAAGAAACCAAAACCCTGTTAGACCCCAAGCAAAGGCATATGGATCTACCTTTGGGCACTGTACCTGAAATTGCAATGCCAGATGTGGACACATCTGAACCCACATCTGATGATTCCTTTGAGGCTTAAATAAAAGATTTGGATGCTGAAATTGCCCTTGCTGAAGCCCAAATTCAAACCTCCACTGCTCATGCCAACAACCTTAAAGCTCTTAAGGATAGACTTCTCAGGTGGCATGCTAAACTTTCTAGTCAAAAAGGGGGAGAATCTGTACCTGCTGCTGCTGCTACTGGAAATAGAAAATGGGATGCTGTTGTGTCTGCTGCTGGCTGAAAGCATTGGAAACTTTAATTTAGGGGGAGAAAAGTTTTTTGCTGCTTTTGCTATAATGGTTGTTAAAACAATTTTTAATTTCTGTTTTAGTTTTAGTTTCTAAACAATGGTTTGTAATAGCTTTAATTAGGATGTTTCTGAATGGTTTTTGCTTTTGCTTAATAGACTGCTGGTATTCTGTTCTAACATTGTTCTATGCAGTTTTTTTTGTGTGAATGTGTATACACATCTGGACACACATCCATTCAGGGGGAGTTATATTTTTTTTATATTCTGTGGTCATAAAATGTGATTGTTATAAATCTTTGATTTTGATCAGAAAGTCCAAAATAGGGAGAGATTGAAAGCGTGAGCTTTTTAAGGAACTAATTCTTGTTTCCTTATTTCATTAGACTTCTATATGGTAAGAAGATTTTGAGACTTTCATGGAAGATTTATAAGTATCCTACTTTGATTAGGAGATTGTATATAAAGTAAATATCTTTTATTTATGTACATAGTTTTATATTAGGACTAACCCACTAATATTTGATTTTCTTGTGAGTGTGTTTATGTTTTCATATAGGAAAAGAGATCTCACAAAGGAAGATGTCGATTCATGAAGATCTTCTCCATGGTGCAGTATAAATACAAGGCATTCAGCACAAGAGAAGCTACGAAATTTTAGAGAGAAAATTACTCATTCTTTATTGCATTCGACATTGTTGATTTTAGGTTGTGAGTGAAGGTTGTGCCTTACATCCGTAACTCACATCTAGGTTTTCATAGAGTTCTCTTGTTTTGCTTCTGACTAGAATATATCCTACTTGGGAAAGGGGAGTTGTTCTTGTCGTAGAAGGTGATTAGAACTCGTTTAGTATTTTCATATTTTAGTTTTTCACTTATTTGTTTTTGTAAGCAACAAAAGTTTTTATAGTGAAAAGTTTTTGGGCGTAAGCCTAGTTTGCTGATCACATTGATCAGTAAGCGTAAATAATTCTTGAGTTATTGCATTTAATTTGCTTTTAATTATTTTATTCCGCTGCATTATTTGTGGATGTGTGGACAGTTGTGAGACACATCTGTACTCACATCCGTTATCTGTTGGGTGATCAAAGTTTTCTAGCTACACAAAACTTTCACTTCATGGCGCCACGAGTTCGACGCACTGGTCCCACCACGACACCACCGTCTATCTCTCATCGACTTTTAGCTTTGAATATAACTCTTGGAGCTGTTGGAGGGTTTAAGGGGAAAAATCATTCCCACGTATGGATCCGGCGGAAATAAACAAAAATGTATGTCCTCGAGATTTATTTTGTTTGGAGAACTTTTGGGGAATTAATCTTAAAAAAAAAAAAAAAAAAAAAAAAAAAAAAAAAAAACATCCCATCCTTGCCCGAATCTTTCACCGAAATAGTCTTTGGCCAATAGGAAATTTGGCCTTGTATTAAAACAAGTCATAACTAAGAAGACTTAAGAGCACCGACACACGACAAAGATGAAGCCGTAACAACAGAATCACGCCACCGACAGTAATACACGTTCCTATATTAATTACCAGATTCTTCATTTCATTTTATGTACATTGTGCTTCTTAAAATATTGTCTCATTTTGACGTGGGACACTATAAAAAAAAAAGTAAAATAAATAAATCATTGTCTCATTTATTTTATCATCGCAAAATCTATTTTTATGTGAAATTATTTAATAGTATTTCTTATTAAGCATCGTAACTTAAGTTATTTACTCTTAAATTCATGAAGTTATATAATGGCCAACTGGTCGTAAGTAAAAGTTATTTATGTATACATGTTGCTCTTTTTTTAAAAATATTAGTTTTTTTTGTTAGCGTAATATTAGTCTAAGTATAATATTAGCACATGTTTGTACATTATCTTTGGTATGTATTAATTTAGGCAGTAGATATTTTCTACTTCTTTGTAGGATAATTAGTTGTTTTCCTTGGAGCCAAAGTGATGGCTTATTCTTGTATATATGTCAATTTTATCAATGAGAAAAAGGCAGAAAATCTTTCCACAGACCGTGTGTGTTTCTTAATGGTATCAGAGCCAGACGCAATATTTCGTCTCTAGGGTTAATGGAGTCGTCAACGACTAGCGGCGGCAAAGATGGGAAGAAAGCCATCTCACCGTATACACTCTCGGCAAACGACCACCCTGGACTCTTGATCACACACACCCAGTTGAAGGGACCGAATTATGAAGAATGGGCCAAGGCGATAAGAAACTCGTTGAAGGCAAAGAAGAAGAAAGGCTTCATTGATGGAAATATCGATGAGCCTGGAGTAGATTCTGAGGAAACAGAGGATTGGGGGCGGTGAATTCCATGATTGTTTCATGGATATTCAATACCATTGAACCAACCCTCCGTTCTACCATTTCTTACAGGGACACAGCGAAAGAGCTATGGGATGATGTACAACAGAGGGTTTCGATTCGTAACGGTGCACGTGTGTGAAAACGTGAGTTTTTGGGAACATATTTATGTTTCCTTATTTAATTTGTCTTCTATTATGGTAAGAAGATTTTGAGACTTTCATGGAGATTTATAAGTATCTTACTTTTATTAAGAGATTGTAATTATGTAAATATCTTTTATTTATGTACATAGTTTTATATTAGGACTAACCTACTAATATTTGATTTCCTTGTGAGTGTGTTATATGTTTTCATATAGAAAAAGGAATCTCACAAAGGAAGAGGTCGATTGCATGAAGATCTTCTCAATGGTGCATTATAAATACAAGGCATTCAGCACAAAGAGAAGCTACGGTTTTAGAGAGAAAAACATACATACTTCATAGCATTCGATTGAGTTGTGTTTAGGTTGTGAGCTTACATCCGTAACTCACATCTAGGTTTTCATAAAGTTCTCTTGTTTTACTTCTGATTGAATAAGTCCTACTTGAGAAAGGGGAGTTGTTCATATCATAGAAGGTGATTAGAACTTGTTTAGTATTTTCATATTTTAGTTTTTCACTTATTTGTTTTTGTAAGAAACATAAGTTTTTATAGTGAAAGGTTTTTGGGCGTAAGCCTAGTTTGCTGATCACACAGATCAGTAAGCGTATATAACTCTTGAGTTATTGCATTTAATTTACTTTTATTTACTTTATTCCGCTGCATTATCTGTGGATGTGTGGACAGTTGTGAGACACATCTGTACTCACATCCTTTGCCTATTGCGTGATCCAAGTTTCCTAGCTACACGAAACTTTCAATTGGTATCAGAGCCAACTCTCGAAATATTACTGAGTGTTGATCCAGAAAGTGTAGTCACTATGGAATGCCAAAATCACCAAAATAGGCCTCCTGTCTTGGATGGCACAAATTATTCTCTTTGGAAGTCTAAGATGCGAAATTACATCAAAAGTATTGATGAAAGAGCTTGGATGTGCATTCTTGTTGCATGGCAACCTCCTACTGTGGAGAAAAAGCCATCTTCTGGTGTTGGTGAGTCCTTCTTTGAAAGAAAACCTGAAGAACAATGGACTCTTGATGAAATACAAGCTGCAAATTACAATTCAAAAGCCATGGGTGCTATTTCCAGCCATGTTTCTGGGAATATGTACAAGCTCATAACAAATGAGAGTATAGCCAAAACTGCTTGGGATATTTTGCAAACTCAATGTGAGGGAGCACCAAGTGTGAAGGCTACCAGGCTTAGAATTTTAATGGATAAGTTTGAGTTACTTCGAATGGAAGAAACTGAGGATATTGTGTCATATCTTTGCTAAGATTCATGAGATTTCAAATGAATGCACAAGTCTAGGAGAATCTATCTCCAATGCAAGACTTGTGAGTAAAATTCTAAGGACCTTGCACGAGAGGTTTAACATTAAAGTAGGCGTGATTGAAGAAACAAAGGACACACACACTGTAGGTCTTGACACCATCATAGGAATCCCGACCGTGTTTGAGCTTAATCTTGAGGCTCGAAGAAGAACAAAACACACAGTCTTGCCCTTAAAAGTGCTGCTGCTCTACCAAAGGAGCTTGTGGAATTATCCTCTGAAATTGACAAGTCTAATCTTGAAGATGAGGATGTAGCTTTTATTTCAAAGAAATTCAGTTCTATACTGAAAAATAGAAGAATAAGCAAATTCCCCAATAGACCTACTTCCAGCACTGCTGAAAAGCCAAAACCTAGCACTGACACTGGATTCAAGAAACCAAGTTTTGAAAATAAATCATCTGAATCTGTCCAATGTAGGGCATGTCGTGGCTTTGGTCATTATGCCAATGAGTGTGCTAATACACTTAAAAAGAAGGGAATGAGCTTAACTGCTACCCTTAGTGACAGTGAGGATGAGGAAGAAGAAGTGGCTAACATGTCTGTCTTAAATTGCCATTCTGTGTTTAATGCTTTTTCTGCAGATATAGAAGAATATACTCCTGAAAAACCCTTGGATGTGGGCTCAGTTGTGTACACATCTGGTGTCACATCTGAACTGGAGCTGAACTGTTTCTCTATAAAAGGAGATTCAGATGATGAAGATGAAGAAAGAGACATTTCCTATGAGGAACTCTTTGCCACATACAAGGAGCTGCATACAGATTGGATGAAAAGATTGGATAAAATTGAGGTACTTGTTAAGGTAAACAAATCTCTTTCTGATAAATTGGCTGCTTGTGAAGATGAAAAAGCTGTACTTTCAAAAGAAAATGATGCTCAAAAAGATACCATTGCAAGACTTGAAGTCCTTGTGACCAAAAGAGAAATTGACCTTGAAAAATTCAAGAATGAATGTGAAAAAGCTGAAAATACTTTTACTAAGTTAAACAAAAGTAAAATGAAAATGGAAGAAGCTTTTTCTATGGGTCAACGTGACAAAATTGGTATAGGTTTTGAAAATAATTTTGTAAAGGAGGGATGTGAGACTTCTACCTCAAAAAGTGTGAAAAAACAAGTTTTAAAGAAAAAGTCATTCTGAGTGAGAAGAAACCTAGGAAGAGGCATTATATTTGTCATTACTGCCTAGCTCCTGGTCACATTAGGCCCTTCTGTTACAAACTCAAGGCCGATAAAAAATCCGGTAATTTCAAACGGCCTCGGATGTGTGAGAAGATGTATGCACATCATAACACACATCCAGTCAATCTGAGACCTCTGCAACCCAAAAGAAAACTGTTAAACAGGTGGGTGCCCAAACCAATTACCACCTTGCAATGTTGTTTACTCTTCCCTCAAGAGTACTGTCTCGACTCTTGGTATTTTGATAGTGGGTGCTCTAGGCACATGACTGGAAACTAAGCAGTCCTTCTTGATTATGAAGTGATAAATGGAGGGAAAGTAAATTTTGGTGGAGGTGCTCAAGGAAAGATTGTTGGGAAAGGAACCCTAGATGTTAAGGGTCTCCCAAAATTGTACAATGTGTACCATGTGCAAGGCTTGAAAGCCAACCTAATAAGTATCAGTCAACTGTGTGATGATGACCTATTTGTGAAGTTTGATAAGCACTTGTGTGAAGTATTTGATAAGGATAATAAATGTGTGTTTACTGGTCCTAGATCTGCTGACAATTGTTACCAATTTGGTGACAATCTTTCTTGCCTAAGCTTAAAAGCTAATGATGTCAATCTGTGGCACCAAAAATTAGGGCATGCTAGCTGTAGAACTCTGGAAGAACTTCAAAGGTTTGAAGCTATTAAAGATCTCCCTAAACTGAACTTCAAGAACCACGATGTACGTGGTTCATGTCAAAAGGAAAACAAACAAAAGCATCACATAAAAAGGTCAACAATGCTCCACAACTAGATGTTTGGAGATGATTCACACTGATTTAATGGGACCTATTGAAGTAGAAAGCTTTGGTAGGAAAAAGTATGCCTTTGTGTGTGTTGATGATTATTCTAGGTACACTTGGGTAATGTTCTTAAGAGAAAAGTCAGAAACAATTGGAGAATTCAAGAATTGGTACAAAAGGGTGAGAAACCTTTATGGCCTTAAGACTGTGAGAATAAGGTCTGACCATGGCACTGAATATGAGAATCAAATGTTCACCAAGTTTTGCAATTCTAAGGGAATCACTCATGAGTTTTACGCACCAATCACCCCATGACAAAATGGAATTCTTTGAAAGAAAGAATAGAACCTTGCAAGAAATGGCTAGGGTCATGCTAAGTTCTAAAAACTTGTCCAAGAAGTTTTGGGCAGAAGCTTTAAACACTGCTTGCCACATTGGCAATAGGGTGTTTTTAAGGATTGGTAGCACTGTCACCCCATATCAAATCCTCCTTGGAAAGAAACCAACTATGAAATATTTTCATGTGTTTGGATGTGTTTGTTATATTCTCAATGATAGAGAATACCTGTCCAAGTTTGATTCATAGAGTGACAAAGCAATTTTCATGGGCTATTCCACTAATAGTAGAGCTTACGAGTTTTCAATCTCAAAACTAAGACCATTATGGAATCTGCTAATGTTAAATTTGATGACTCACTTGATCTTAACCTCAAGGCTGCTTGAGGATAATGTTTCGGGTTGCTTATTGGACTGGAAGGATGAAGAAACAGTCTTTGAAAAGTCAAAAGAAACTCCAGTCTTTGATAAACATGTTGAACTGATAAGGATGTAACCAAGGATGTGGACACATGCGCCTCCACATCTGAACCCACATCTGCTCCCACATCCACTCAAACTCCTGTAATCGAGGACAGTTCCTGCGATTACGATCAGGATGATGCTCCGAAGGTAATGTGAATGGGTGTGTGGATAGATCAAAGGATATTCCTTCTAAAATCCGTAAAACCACCCCACTTCACAAGTTGTGGGAGATGTGCATGCTCAAGTGAGAACTAGACAAAAGGACAAAGTTGATTATAGAAAGATGGGTACAGTTTATGGAGTTGCTCCTCGGCATACTCCCGAGTAAGTTCTCATTGTTTTGTTTCAAAAATTGAACCTAAGAATGTTCTTGAAGCATTGAAAGATGCGGACTGGATTATGGCTATGCAAGATGAATTAATTCAATTTGAAAAGAATGAGGTACGGACTCTTGTTCCTAGACCCTCACATGGTAATGTCATAGGAACCAAATGGATTTTCAAGAACAAAACTGATGAGCAAGGTGTGATAACTAGAAATAAAGCTAGGCTAGTTGCTCAAGGTTATACTCAAATTGAGGAAATTGATTTTGAGGAGACTTTTGCCCCTGTTGCAAGAATTGAGTCCATTAGGCTTCTGTTAGCCATTGCTTGTTACCTCAAGATTACTCTTCATCAAATGGATGTTAAGAGTGCTTTTTTAAATGGGATATTAAATGAGGAAGCCTATGTTGAACAACCTAAAGGCTTTGTGGACTCCAAATATCCTAACCATGTGTATAAGCTAAAGAAAGCTCTGTATGGGCTAAAGCAAGCCCCTAGAGCTTGGTATGGTAGGTTGACTGACCATTTGCTTCAACTAGGATTCAAGAGAGGTGAGGTTGACAAAACCTTGTTTGTGAGGAGAAATAAGAAGGAGATTCTTGTGGCACAAATCTATGTAGATGACATTGTGTTTCGATCAAATTATGATCCAATGCTAGCTGAATTTGTGGATAGCATGACTTCCACATTTGAGATGAGTATGGTAGGTGAGTTGAACTTTATCTTAGGTTTACAGATTAAGCAATTCAAAGATGGCATGTTCATTTCACAGTCTAAGTATGCCAAGAATCTTGTGAAAAAGTTTGAGCTTGAACACTCTTCACATCAAAGAAACCCAATGGGATCTTCCCAAACTAAGTCATGACTCTGATGGTGAGAGTGTTGATCAAACCCTTTATAGAAGCATGATAGGAAGTCTGCTTTACCTCACTGCAAGTAGACCTGACATTATGTACAGTGTGTGTCTCTGTGCTAGATACCAAGCCAACCCTAAGGTGTCCCATCTTAAAGCCTTGAAAAGAATCATTAGGTATGTGAGTGGGACTGTGAACCTAGGTCTGCATTACTCTAAAGAAACAAACACCAATTTGGTTGGGTACACTGATTCTAATTGGGCTGGAAATAGTGATAATAGAAAGAGTACCACTGGTGGATGTTTCTACCTAGGAAATAACCTTGTGTCTTGGTATAGTAGAAAGCAAAATTGTGTGTCTTTATCCACTGCTGAGGCTGAATATGTTGCCCTTGGGAGTTGCTGCACACAATTACTTTGGATGAATCAAATGTTGAAATATTATGGATTGAATAGCAATGTTTTGACTGCTTTTTGTGATAACAAAAGTGCCTTGGACATATCTAAAAATCCTGTCCAACATTCTAGAACAAAGCACATTGATATTAGACATCATTTCATTAGAGATCTTGTAGAGCAAAAAGCGTGTGTCCGGAATTTGTTGGGACTGAAAATCAATTGGCTGATATATTTACAAAGGCATTAGATTTGGAGAGATTTTCCTCCTTGAGGAAGTCTCTTGGCTTGTGTGATATCTAAGGTTGTGAGACCAAATGTGTCTCACATCCTCTAACACATCTGTATATTAGATTAACTGAAAAAAAAAATTATAAAAAATAAAAATTCAAAAAAAAAATATCATGCATTTGCACGAAATTTCTCAATGTGGTCACCTGTGAGTCTTCATCTTGACATTATTTTTGATCACTTAATTGTGAGCACTTCCTGTTCATGTTACCTTTTGGTGACTTGTTATAACCTTCCTAGGTATCTCACAGTGGGTGCTAAGAAAAAAAAAATGTGTGAGAAACAGCTGCTTCACCCTTAGTATGAAGCCATACCATTGTGATCAAGTGATTTCCATAAGAAAACTTGAAGTCAAACTTGATAAGATCATTGGGAAAAAGGGCTATCTTTGGGATCAAGTAAAGTGAAAGCTACTCACATTGCAAAAATTCACAACAAAAAATTGGTGGATGCATCCTAGAGGCTGTGCAGATTGGATTATTGCTCATTGACTTTTTGTGATCTAAATGTGTCCCCATATGTGACTCACATCCTATGCCACATCCATAAGCTGAGAATATTTCCATCACCTGTGTGTTTGCATCATGCTAGGCATATTGCATTTTTTTTGGACATATAGAAGCTTTGTAAATATACTAGTTAATTAATTTTCTTTCCTAGTTCATTCTTCGATTATATAGGTTTTTGATCTCCAATATCTTTCATGAAAGAAAAAGGTGTGTATCAATCCTTGTTTGAAAAGGTTGGAAAATTCTTTTGGGATTCTGTTTTATTTAAAGATATGACCAAAATATTTTTGTTTCCATAAAAATCTAACAAAATCTTGGTTTATTTTAATCCCCTATTTTCTTGGAAGGTGATTGTGTGTGGTAACCTCAAAGGTTTCTAGCCGTTGGAGATCTCTTAAGGATTTTGTGCTGTGTTAAACCTTTTTGGAGAAGGTTTCCTAATTCTATTAGGAAAGGGGGAGCTGTGAGTATTTATGAGACCTCACATCCGTCCCATCCCCCATAAACCTTGATAAAACCCTTTGTTCTTCCTTTCTCCTTGCACACAATTACACACACATTGCTTTAATTTCTTCATTAACTGTTCCACCTAACCCAATTCGTCAAATCAAATGGCCGATCATTCAAATATTAGGGAAGAAGACGTTCTTGACATTGCTCCCATTTCAGTAGCTAAAGGCGAGGGTTCCGTGGTCTTAAACCCTGTTATTTCAAAGTTTCTTGCGGAATTTTCTTCCCCATTACCTTCGTCTGATCCTATAATGGAAGCTACTGCTCCAAAATCCCCCACATTGAAACCGTTCGCTGAAAACCCTAAGGCTCCATCCTCTCCGGTGATTCCACCATCGGATGTCGCCCCTGTCTCAACCACTGTGGAACCTTCTTCAACCAAGAAGAGAAAGCTTTCCCAAGCAAAATCCCCAAAGCCTGCTGCAACTCCAGTGCCGCTACGTAATCTTCGTCGTTCTGGTAGGGTTCGCAAATTGTCAGAAGCTGACAAGGCCAAGAATTTAAAGAAACCTGGCGGGAAGCCCTCTACAGCCATTGCTCTTGAAGAAGATGAAGAAGAAGAAGAAGAAGAGGTAATTCCTCCTCTGATTAGGACTAACGCTCAACCCCCAATTATTCCTCCCTTAGTTGTTGATCCTGTCCCTGCAATTCCCCCTTCTGATAATATTCCCCATGTTGATCCCATTACTCCTGTTGAGGATGCTCCCCATGTTGACTCTGTTTCTCCTGTTGATCCTATTGCTCCATACTCTCCCATAATATCATCTGATCCCATTATCCCCATTGTTGTTTCACCCCCTGTGGATAATATTTCTGCTCCTGTTGTTGAGGCCTCTGTTCCCTCGGTTTCTAGTCCTGTTGAGGACCTTATAACCTTTAGTGATGAAGAGCCCTTGGCAAAAATCTTAATGGATTTAAAGGGTAAGAAAAAGGTGGCTGCTACTGATTTAGAGCCCATTGATGATGAGACTGATTCTAGTTATGATAGTGATGACACTGCATCGGATGAGAACTACAAGCTAGGGAGAGAAGAGCTTGATCAAGAAAAAGAGGACCAAGAATTAGACTCCTCTGCTGCTGATGACACTGAGATAGAATCCATCCAAGTTCCATTCCCTTCAAAAGATGTGTCTGAGGATGTGCCCACATCCAGACGCACATCTACAAGGAAGAAAGTTGAAAAGGGTATGTCTTCTACTGTTTCTATTGTCTCTACCCCTAAACCCTTTTCCAAGAAGTTTTTAACCAAAAAGGCATCTGATAGGTTTGCCTTAATTTCTTCCAAGGCCTTTGTTGTAGAAATGAAAAGGGATAGGGAAACTTTTACTAAGCTTGGTATGGATAAATTTTTTGAGGAAAGAGGATTATTCTTAACTGTTGACCATCCCCTTCCCTTCTATCCTAAAATGATTTATGAGTTTTATGCCAATTTGCCTAAGGGATTAGATAAGAACTACTCCTCTCCTCCCACTGTCTATGTTAGAGGAGTGTTTGTCCCTTTTACCCCTTCTGTCATCAATGATATGCTTGGTTTGAATGATTATTTGGATGAATTGGTTTCAATTGAGGATGATGAACTTGTGACTGCCATTACCCATGGCAAAGTAACCTCTTGGCCTGTGAAGCCTAAGGATTTAGGAAGTGGATCTTTATCTTCCCTTTACTGTTTTCTTCACTCCATTCTTGTTGCCAATTTGTGTCCCTCCAATAACAAAACCTCAGTTACTCGGGTGCAAGCTTTGCTTCTTTATAGATTGGGAATTAAGAGGCACATTAATTTTGGTGACTTCATCTTTAGAAAGATTTGTGATTATGGAGAGTCTCCATCCAAGAAATGGTCTTTACCTTATCCTTCCTTGATCTCTCAAATTCTTATTGCCAATGGAGTTAAACCTGAGAAAGGAGAAGAAATTGTTGAAAATTTTGCTCTGATACCAATTAAAAGTTTCGTGTAGCTAGGAAACTTAGATCACGCAATAGGCAAAGGATGTGAGTACAGATGTGTCTCACAACTGTCCACACATCCACAGATAATGCAGCGGAATAAAACAATTAAATGCAAATAAAATGCAATAACTCAAGAGTTATTTACGCTTACTGATCTGTGTGATCAGCAAACTAGGCTTACGCCCAAAAACTTTTCACTATAAAAACTTTTGTTTCTTACAAAAACAAATAAGTGAAAAAAACTAAAATATGAAAATACTAAACAAGTTCTAATCACCTTCTACGATATGAACAACTCCCCTTTCCCAAGTAGGACCTATTCAATCAGAAGTAAAACAAGAGAACTTTATGAAAACCTAGATGTGAGTTACGGATGTAAGCTCACAACCTAAAATCAACAAAGTCTAATGCTATGAAGTATGTGTATTTTTCTCTCTAAAATCCGTAACATCTCTTTGTGCTGAATGCCTTGTATTTATAGTGCACCATTGAGAAGATCTTCATGCAATCGACCTCTTCCTTTGTGAGAATCCCTTTCCTATATGAAAACATAAAACACACTCACAAGGAAATCAAATATTAGTAGGTTAGTCCTAATATAAAACTATGTACATAAATAAAAGATATTTACTATATTTACAATTCCTAGTCAAAGTAGAATACTTATAAATCTCCATGAAAGTCTCAAAATCTTCTTACCATAATAGAAGTCAAATTAAATAAGGAAACAAGTAGTTCCCTAAAAAAGCTCACGCTTTCACATGGGATAAAAGGTCAGCTCAAATTTAAGTAGATTTTGTTGTATAGTATTCGAAAATTTAAAAGTGGAGTCAACATTCTTAAACGTAAGAATTGAATGATGACATGAGTTGAAAAAAAAAAACCTGAATTATCGAATGAGATGGAGAGAGATTTTACGTAAGTCAGTTGCTTTCAAACTCAGTAGGAAATCGAGAGGTTTTTTGCTTTGAGTTTTTGGTCAACCTTTTATAAAAACACAATATTTATTTTAATTAGTGCGTTTTACTTGTTTATACGTCACATGTAACATTGATAAAATTACGCTATGACAATTTGTTTATTTAGAAACACAATATTTATTTTAATACCTAACATAACTAACATAATTTGTTATACTGATTACTATTATAACATGAAAATGAATGATGTATGGCTGATATATGGTTAGAACTTAGTGTAGAGAAAGAGAATATTGAATAACTTGATTTTATTCTTTCAGCATTGAAGAATATATATACATGTCTTGAAGAGTTCTATATGAAAAAAGGATCCTAGTCTATTACAAATACAATTGTGTAACCATAATTGGAGAGACCTAATAGGAAAGAATATACAACCTATTAGGAAGGAATATAAAAGAAATAATAGAATATACATTAGGACTCTATCATATCTCTATCATGTCCCCGCAAGATGGACGGTCGGGAGAAAAGACCAATCTTGGATAAAGCTGTATCAAAGTGTGACCGAGGGAGTGGCTTAGTGAGGATGTCCGCTAGTTGGTTATCTCCAACCGAAATGTGAGTTACTCTGAGAGTGTTATCCTGGACATGCTGTCGCACAAAATGGTAGTCAAGACTAAGATGATTCATCCGTGAGTGGAACCGAGGATTCGCAGCAACATATGTGGCACCCAAGTTGTCACAAAATATAACAGGAGTAGGAGTGTGAGGAGCGGATAGTTCTTTGAGAAGATTTTGAACCCAAAAAATTTCCACAGTTGTGGCTGCAACGGCTCGATACTCGGCTTCAGTGGATGAGCGAGCTAGAGTTCTCTGTTTACGGGAGCTCCAAGATATAGGATTATGACCCAAATAAATAATGTAACCAGAGGTGGAACGGAAAGTATCTCTATCACCTGCCCAATCCGCGTCTGTGAATGCATGAAGATTAGCGTAGATGCACGTCTGAGAAGAAGACCATGAGTAGAAGTGCCTGCAAGATATCTGAGAAGTCGTTTTAGGGCGGCCCAATGATCCTCAGTGGGATTCTGCAGAAACTGAGACAGGCGATTCACAGCAAAGGATATATCAAGGCGTGTAAGTGATAAGTACTGTAAGCTACCAACCAAGGCCCTATATGCCGTGGGATCAGGGAGAGACGGGCTTGAGGAGGAAGTGAGACATGGGTGAACAACCATTGGGGTGGGAACCGGTTTAGCATTGCTCATGTTTGCTTTGGAAAGAATATCAAGAATGTATTTGTGTTGAGAGAGCAGAAGACTATGGGGATGAGGGATGACCTCAACTCCTAGAAAATAAGAGAGTGTGCCATGGTCCTTTAGAGAAAACCGAGATGAAAAGGCGGAAATAAAGGAATTTAGGAGAGTAGGATTAGACCTGGTGAGAATGATATCATCCACATAGACTAATAGATAAATGATATCAGAACCATGACGAAGAACAAATAGAGAAGAATCGGAAACACAATTTGTAAATTTTAAAGAGATAAGGTAGGACTTGAGTTCAATGTACCATGCACGGGGGGCTTGTTTAAGGCCATAGATTGCTTGACGAAGTTTGCAAACGTGAGTGGGAAGAGAAGGATCAACAAATCTCGGAGGTTGTTGCATAAAAACTTCCTCGGTGAGGGAGCCTTGTAAGAAGGAATTATTGATGTCTATTTGATGAAGAGACCAGTTATTCATGGTAGCTATAGAAAGAATAGTCCGAATGGTGGTAGGTTTAACCACGGGGCTGAACGTATCAAAATAGTCAAGACCGGGACGTTGATGGAACCCTTTGGCTACAAGACGGGCCTTATGGCGAGAGATAGTGCCATCAGGATTGTATTTGGTGCGGAAGATCCATTTTCCATAAGACTTGTTGGGAATACCACCAGAAAGGGAGGTGAAATTTTCCATAGACCTAGTATCAGAAAATGCATCGATATCGAAGGCATCGTACAGAATGGCCCAAATGAACTTAAGGAATTGAAGGAACAACTGTAAGAGTTATTGAATAAGGGTTTGATAAGACCGAGTGTTTCACCGTGGGGTGCACCGGCATTGTTGTAAAGAAGAAAGACGTATCGATGAGAATGTGTATCAACTATCGGGAGTTAAATCGAGTGACGGTTAGGAATCAATATCCGTTAACAAGGATTGACGAATAGTTTGACCACCTTCGGGGAGCGTGTTATTTCTCGAAGATAGATTGAGATCGGAATATCATCAGCTAAGAGTAAAGAACGAGGAAGTTGCGAAGACGGCCTTTATGGCAAGGTACGGTCATTATGAGTTGTTGGTTATGCCGTTTGGGTTGACAAACGCGCCAGCTGCATTTATGGAATTGAGGAAATAATGTTTCAGGAATTCTGGGATAAGTGAATAGTTGTGTTTATGGATGATGTCTTGGTTTATTCTAAGACTAAGGAGGAACATGAAGGACATTTGAGGTTAGTTCTACATATTTTGTGGGGACAAAAGTTGTATGCTAAATTCAAGAAGTATGAATTTTGGCGGGAGAGAGAGTGTATTCTTAGGACTTGTGGTATCTAAGGATGGGATTGAAGTGGATCCAACAGAAATAGAGGCTATAGTATATTGGGAGAGATAAACCGCAGTTAGTGAGATAAGAAGTTTCTTGGGGTTAACAGGATACTATAGGAGATTCATTGAATGACTTTCGAAGTTGTCGATCTGATTAACAAGGTTAACGCAGAAAGGAGCAAGGTTTGTTTAGTTAGAAGAATGTGAAAAGAAATTTCAAGGGCTGAAGAGTCTAATTGTGTCCGCACCGGTTCTTACTATACCAAGGATCGGACGGATTTGTGATATATAGTGATACTCCATTGAAGGTATTAGGTTGCGTGTTGATACAGAATGATAAGGTTATAGCTTATGCGCCAATATAATTGAAGAACCATGAGAAGAATTACCCGACCCACGATTTGGAATTAGCAGCGGTGGTATTTGCATTGAAAATTTGGAGACATTACTTGTATGGAACAACTTGTCAAGTATATTTACGGATCATAAGAATCTTAAATACATTTTCACTCAGAAGGAGCTTAATATGAGACAAAGGAGATGGCTTGAATTATTGCAGGATTATGATTGTACGATATCAAACCATCCAGGGAAGGCCAATAAGGTGGCCGATGCAATGAGTAGGAAGAGTTGCGAAACCTTAGCGGCATTGATTTCTAAGGGGGTAAGTGCGTGGAATAACATTGAGGTTTCAAACTTAGAAGTTCGAATTAAAGGGTATTTGACTCTGCTGATGGTTCAAATTCTGACACTTTTGAGAACGAGAATTAAGGAAGCCCAAGAAATTGACGAAGAGGCAGTAAAGATGCAGGAGAGTATAGCCAAGGAAAAGTTAAGTCCACGATATGTGGGACCGTTCGAGATCCTTGACAAGATTGGGGAAGTGGCCTATAGATTGGCACTACCAACGGTTTTAGCTGGAGTGCATGAGGTGTTCCATGTCTCTATGCTAAGGAAGTATATTCACGATCCGAGTCACGTGATCGAGTACAAACAGCTAAGAGTCCGTGCTGATTTGACTTATGATGAAAGGTCGATCAAGATCGTCGACAGAAAAGACGAGAATGTGAGAAAGCGGTTAGTTCCTTATGTGAAAGTACAGTGGAGCAACCATACCCAAAGGGAAGCAACTTGGGAACTAGAAAGCGAGATGCGCGAATTGTATCCCGACCTGTTTGCCAACTAAGGTACGTTAAGTTTGGGGACAAACTTCTTTTAAGGGGGTAAGAATGTAAGAACCCGAAAAAAAAATTTAGACTTTTAATTTAATTATTTTTATTAGAAAATAATTAATGTAATTACAATTATTAACTAACATTAAATAATTGGGCTATTAAATGTTAAATGAATGGGTTGGATGATTTAATTAAGATTGGGATATGTAAGTGGGCTTGTGAAGTAAAAGGGGCCCAAGGAGGTAATACCCAAATATAAATAACCAAAATTCTTTCTTAATTTCCCATAACCCTCATAATTTACAAAGAAAAATAAAAATCCTAAACCTAAACCTAAGGGGCAGCAGCCGCAAGGAGGAAGGAAAACGGCCGATCTCTTGATCCTTTTTGATCAATTCTTCTAAACAAAAAATCAAGGTAATGAAAAACCCTAAATTCTGGCTTTCGTTTCGTTCAATTTGGATTAGTATTGAATTAGTTATGAATTTTTGAAGATTTAAAATTATTTTATTCTAGGATGATAATTCTTAGATTTTAAATATTCAATCTTGGAGTTTAATGAATTGATTGATGGTTATAATGATGGGAAAATCTTGGTTTAATGATTAGGAGTATAACCTAATGTTGAATCTTAAATCTTGAATAATAAGATTATGAAATTCAAAGTATTAAGTTGTAAAAGCCCTAATTATGTTCTTGAGTTGAATTAAGTTACTATGTTAATCATTCTTGGATGAAAAGAAGGAACAAAAAAATAATGTTTGGGCATCTTATGGTTCAGCCGAATGACAGTAGGGTATTTAGGTATGTTTGGGTTGAAATTGTTAAGCTTTTTGGTTATTTTAAAAGGTTACAGTTAAGTTTCCAACTGAAAAAGGGCTAAACTGAATAGTTATAAGCTGAAATCATTAAAATTCTAACTGTACAGTCAGGAATTAGATGGAGAACTTAACTGAAGGACTAAACTGTAAAGTTTAAAGCTGCAGAAGGACCAAACTGTAATTAATTGGAAATTGAGGGACTATTCTGTAATTAATTGAAAGTCGAGGGACTAATTCATAAATATTTAAAAGTCAAAGGACTGTTTTGCAAATATTTAAAAGTTGAAGGACTGTTTTGCAAATATTTAAAAGTTGAAGGACTGTTTTGCAAATACTCATAAGTTGAGGGACTGTTTTGCAAATACCTAAAAGATGGAGGACCTTTTAGTAATTAACCAAAAGTAGAAGGGCTTAAGTGGAAATCCTAAAAGAGGAAAGTCTACTTTAGAGTTAAGATGTATGAAAAGGATAGAAAAGAGAACAACCCTAAATAAAATCAACATATAATTAGGGAAATTACAAGTCCAAGAATAATGAAATTTCCGAATAAGAAAAGTTTTCAAAAATAGAAACTTTCCCAAACCTAGAAGATTACTAAATAAAGAAAGGAAAGAAATTAAATTATAATGCATGAGGTTTGACTAAGTAGAGATAGTTAACGACAAATGGGTGATACTAAGTTACTCTTTCGTGGTTGTAGATACGCACGGGAAGAGCTGTACAAGAAGTTAGACCAAGGTAAGGGATTACGTTCATTAAGTATTTGAATGTATCTTCCTTTGTTATAGAATTCCCTATTGATGATTTGTATACTACCAAGTGGCCGGTAGTTATTCATTTGTATTCCCTCGTTATGAACGTTTTTGGAATATCTTACCATTGATGCGTTTTTGTTCAATGTGTATCTATGTGAATTGAAATTGACTTATGTGTTCTCGTACCATGAACACTATGAATATATGATGTTAAATTGTTCAATTGATGAGGACTCTATATGTATTTGGTCTAGACAGATTAAAATGACCTAAGGCCTGCATGATTGAAATGGTCTCAAAGTTAAATAAATTGGTCTAGACAGATTGAAATGACCTAAGGTCTAGTCGATTGAAATGACCTCACTATAGAATGAAATGGTCTAGTCGAATGAAATGACCTAAATTCTATAGATGTGATTATCATGATATATCGTAATAAGGGAGCGCCCCAGATAAAAGGCGTAGATTCTCTTATTCGAGAAGTGGGGCGCCTTAAATTAAAGGCGTAGATCTTCTTATTCAACGATCACCGAATAGGTGTATCGGAGTCACCCTAGATTAAAGGTGTACAATTACTTTGAATTGACGGACAAGTGTGTGTAAAGTTCTATCGGTTATTGTAAAAGTGCCACTACTTGTTATTTGAAAAAGTAACCTCCTTTGACATTCTCAGTACCAAAACTATTTATTGTACATGTTATCCTTTTCATTGATATATTATTAAACTCCGTTCGTTCCTGGCCGTCTCTTCTTAGAAACCGAAGAGACCCCGTATGAACTTCTTACCGAGCTTTGTTCGCTCACCCTTTCATATTCTTTCCCCTCCCAGGTAATAAATGATTGGAGAGGATTGGCTGCGTGTTTGATGGATTAGCGGCTTTTGGAGTTCAAATAATTATTTTAGAATATTAAGTATTTCGAGCTAGTGGTTTGTACTAGCCGTAGAGATTATTACCGTTTTCAGCATTTAAATTTATTTCAAATAGTGGTTAGTACTTTTGAATTATGATTTTAATAGCCGTTGGAGGCTATTCTATTATTAAATTAAGTATTATTATTATGTATGAATTTTGGGGTCGTTACAGTATTCATGAAATGTAAACACACTCACCATGACTTAACAAAGCAGCAAGACCAAATAGCATATTCAGAACTGGAAACATCGTCAAAAATACCTCATTTGGTGGCGAATCAAGGATTTTAGATAAACGGTTTTTTTTAATTTATTTATTTACAAGGATATAACATTGTGTTAGAACAGAATTTATGTAAAAGATAGAAAAAAGCGACAATCACACAAAACAAGAATATACGTTATTCATCAACTTGGCTATGTCCACGGGCAGAGGGAAATAATATTATTATCTTCCGGAAATCAACCGATTACAATCTCTAATCTAATGCACGAATTCTTCGCAAAAAAATTACAACTATGCAAACCCTATATCTAGAGAAACAGATGAGCAAAAGGAACTACAAATATGGTTGGGGGTAGGTTCTATTTATATACCCTACTCCAAATTCTGCAAAGTTTTACAACTCTAAGCTAAATCTGCCGCTGAACAGACTTTTTTCGGTCTAGGGCACGATCGCCCCGTTGTAAAGCGCGATCGCCCCATCCCCAAAACAGGTACCCGCGATCGCCCCAATACGGGCGCAATCGCTCGGTTTGTACAGAAACTTGGCGCGGTCGTGCGCCCCTTACCGCACGGTCGCTCCCTTTGGCTGTGTCAGAAATTACGAATTTGCTTGTTTAAACACCTAATTTAGACGTCCCCAACTTATATGGCACCAAAGCCAACAAATCTCCACTTTAACATCTAACCTCTAAATCATAACCAGTCTGCCTTAGATGCTATCTAATAGCTGTGAATATTCAGCAAATCCAAGCAATGTTGAAACTTGCTAGTTGTAACGAAATTCGTGAACATGTCAGCAGAATTGTCTAGTTAGGCCTGGCAAAATTTTCAAATCGGTACCAACCAACTTGTGTACCAACAGTATCAATTATAATTGGTACGTGACAATCGGTATACCGAAATGTTGGTACGGTACTACCGTACCAATTATATATAATTGATTGGTACATGGTACATAAGTTTAATATTGATTGATATACCGAGTACCAATTATAATTTTTAAAAAATGTTAATTTTCATATAAATAATAAAAAATATTAAATATAAAAAATAAATCTAATCTAATTTAACATTTTGACTTTCTTTCTCACACTCTCTCTTTCTCATTATAACTAAGATGATATGTTCATGCATACTTAAACATTTCTCTCGGGTCTGAACCATTTAAGCCTACAATTTCTGCCTTTGTCAGAGCCAATTTTCGAACTTCTTCTCTTTCCAGTTTTTGTGGAGTCTGCTTGGGTAAATCTTGCATTATTTGATCGATTTCTTGAACTTTATCACTTATGGGCTTTTGAATATTCTTCTTGTTGAACTCTCACATCTTCAGAAATGTCGTCTCCATCAGCAACAACTGGCAAAGATTTGGTCTCTCCTCTTGGCATTTCCTCATCCTCTTTCAATTCCGCAACAGCAACACCAATTTCCCCGCATATCCCAATTCTACTCCCATCGTAATTTATATCGATCTTTATATTTTTCCGCATATAGCCTGCATATATTTCAAGGGATATTGATATATACAGATGGCTCGTTCTTTATACTACTAGAAACAGCTTATTTACCCACGGAATATTCCGTGGGTAATCATGGAATTTCGTGGGTAATCTTCATTTACCCACGAAAATTGTCCGTAGGACGTCCGTGGGTAAATTTTTGTGAGAAATACCCACAGAAAATTTCGTGGGTAATACCCACGGAATTTCCATCAAAAAGCAAACATATCCGTCGGAAATAAAATAAAATACCCACGGATTTTTTTTTTCAATTCTGATAAAATTACCCACGGAAATTTCCGTGGGTAATTTTCAATTTTTTTTCCAATTCTGATCAAATTACCCACGAAATATTCCGTGGGTAATTTATACTCAATTACCCACGGAATATTCCGTGGGTAATTTTATCATAAGTGAAAAAAAATTGAATATTACCCACGAAGATTTCCGTAGGTAATTTTATCAGAATTGAAAAAAAAATATTTGAAAATTTAAAAAATCACATGTAAAAGCCAAAAATCCAATACTTATATAACATTCACACCATCCACACAAACAATATACACAATTCTTAAACAATCTTAAACAATGTCTTCCAAACCACAAATAAAATATTAACACGTACAAATCTCTAAACAACATAACATATTATAAATCAAAAAAAAAAAGTCTAGTAGTTAAGTTGCCACTCCAAACCAAATAAAAACAAGTCAAATTCAACTTTTACGACTGTTACCACCACGACCACCCCTACGCCCACTTCCACTTAAAGTTCCATTCGAATTTAGATATGGTCCAATAGAAGAGTTAGAGTTATTACCATTAGGAGGTTGTTGTTGTTGTTGTAGTTGTTGTTGGAGCATAGATCTCATCATTTCTTGCATTTGTTGCTGCATCTCTTACCGCATTTTTTCCTTCTCTCTTGCCGCATCTCTTCATTCTCTTGTTCCTTCTCTTGCCGCATCTCTTCCTTCTCTTGCTGCATTTGTTCCTTTTCTTGCCACAATCGTTCCTCCATTCACTCTTCCATTTCCTTAACCTGGGTGTTTACACGAGTGTCAACTTGGGTGTTTAGTGTCTCAATCAGGCTTGCTATAATCTCATCCTTTTGTCTCATTTGAGCATCATAGTCCACACTACTGGAGGAAGAAAAAGACTGCGAAGAACGGCTGCTTAATGGCAAGTCAAAGAAAGCAGCTCCATGATTTCCGAATCCGGGCAATCGATCACCTTTTTGTCGCCCGTGATGAATGGTAATGGCCTTCCAAAGTCCTGCTCGAAATGGAGGCAGTCCGGTGCTTTCAATCTCGATAATTCCCTCCTCAATAGCCTCTTCACGAGCACGCCTCACATATGTTTCCTGTTCAATATATAACAAAAAAACAATTAATAATGACAAAAGGATAATTATTCAAAGTATTAATCTTAAGCTTAGCATTGAACAAAAAGTACATAAAAATGATGATAAAAGGAGACGAATTAATGCTAGTATTGTAGGAGTAGCATGGAATTAATGTTTTTCTGTTCCGGTTAATATTGAAAATTTAAATGAAATAACTATGAATATACGTCCTTTGTCCTAAAAAAGTTCTTGTTTACTTTGTTTTATCCAAGTTGATTAATTTTACCAAAGATTTTTAAATTTTGGAAAAGAAGGATGAACGCACCAGGGATTGCCTATTTAAGGGCCTTATCTTCTATTTAACTTCTTGTGAGGTTCAGCTCCTTATGCTTACAAGCATTTAGGGAAATACCACAAATCATGAAACTAATCTCATGGGAAAAAAAAATCGGGGGCAAAGCCCAAAAATATGCAACCTCAAGAGGGCTTTGATCTAAGTTTTCTATATTTTAACTTGTTCTTGAAAAATCCTGATGTTGCAACCGAGAGGCTTCATGAGTGAAGTTCAATTACCTAAAACATAGAAATATATATTTTTTGAATATTGATTTGATATTTTTTTAACATTGATTTGTAAACTCTGGACTACATTTAGGATGGATTGAATAATGAACAAGTGCAAGTTCCCTATTCTATGCCAAAGTAAAGTATGACATGATACTCTTTCTGCTAGATTCCAAATAATGTAGCTTGTTAAGAAACATGTTAGCTGAAGTGCAACAAATGCTTTATAAATAATGGACTGTTTGCAGTATTTTGTTTAATTTGTGATCAACTTGCCATAGCATTAATCAGCAAAAGCCGAAACCGACTCCCTGCATTTCATAACAAATTTCCCTTGAATTTTCCTGTTGCATATGAGTTCAATAATTGGTGGTTGTTAAACCATTTCAGGTATAAACATGAATCCCTATTTTTGTTGTGTTTGAAGCTGAATCCATGAGAATTCCCGTAGGTATCTATTTGTGTTTGGGCTTATGTGGATTTGGAGAGTTTCCAGGAATAACCTTCTTTCAATGATCTAAGTTGATTAAAAATGTTTAAACTATATACTCCCTTCGTCCCAATAATAAGTTCACCATTTTGGTTCCGGCATGCAAATTAAGAAAATTGGTGAGTGGAGAAAATGTTGTGAGGGTAATAGTAAAATAGGAGAGAGAATGAGTGGAGGAAATAGTAAATTTAAAAAATGTTGTGAGTGTAATAGTAAAATAGGAGAGAGAATGAGTGGGTGGAAATGGAATAGCAAGATCTTTGCCATTTTAGGAAAGGTGAAGCTTTAAACTGGACACCCGTTTTGGCAAGAAGTGAAGTTATTAATGGGACGGAGGGAGTATATGTGTGTGAGTGTGTATGTATATATGCATGTAAATGTGAGTATATATATTTAATGATTATTATAATAAGAAGAAAGGTTTTGAGCTCAAAGTTCTGGTTATAGTTGAATGTGTGTTGTGTTTTCTTGTTGATCAAATCCATATGTTTGGTCAGCCAGCTTTGAAAGTTTCATCTTCTTTTTTGGGTTATAGGTAATTGTCATTTTGACATCTTATATTTGTTTTGGATTCTTAGTTGATTTTCCTGAAGTAACTTCTTGAAGGATCTGGTACTTTTATCGTTCCCTGCAACTTTGAAGGATTCAAGCTGGGCATAGCAACTGCTGGTTTATCTCCTCAGAGATCATACCTGATGGCTTTTGTCGAGGTTGCTTCTATTGGAATATTGCAATTTGCAGCCTTATGCTAGTGCACATTATTCCTGATCTACTTAGTGTTAAAACTAGGGAATTGTTCTTGAAAAATAAAGCTGCAGAGCTTGATCGTGAAATGGGTCTGATTCGCACCCAAGAAGAAACTGGTAGGCATGTAAGAATGCTAACTCATGAAATCATGAAACACAAAAAGTAGGCACTTCGCCCATATAAATACTTACATATATTTCCTGATAATGACGGCTACTCCACTTTCTTGTGCCGTTTGGAGACACGGAAGAGTGCGTGGCAAGGAACGCCTCAGAAGCATCAACATCTGGCCCATGACACTTAACCTTAAAATATAAACAAAATAACATTATAAGAAATATATTAAAACAAATCATTAGAATGAATAAAAAATATAATACTTCTTATTTAAATATTAGTAACGAAATAAACTTACCAAACGGTCCCATGACTCATAAGGCTGATAGAACCCCCCGTGTGTACACTACCCTGTCCCTCGTTCGAGTTTCTGTTAGTCTTGGCTTTATCTGAAATATTTTGAAATTTTTGACTCCTCCAATGTTCTTCCCACTTGGCCCATAATTCTGGCGAGTAATTGGGGGCGGCCTGACCAGTTTTTTTCCACTTCATGTGCATACCGTGCACATATCCCCTATAGCAATTATAAACCATTTCTTTGAACGCTTTCTCTATATGTTGTTGCGAGAAGTCGGGACAACAATATTCCCTCTAAACAAAGTTTGATATATATTAATTTTAGGGTCATAAACTCAAATATTGTTGGGGCTTTACATTTAAGATCAATCTATTTATATACCCTACTTCTAACCCCACAGGGTTTTACAACCCCAAGTTAAATCTGCCGCTTAACAGACCTTTCCGGTCTAATGCGCGATCGCCCCATCGTAGGGCGCGATCGCCCCATCCCCAAAACAGGTACCCGCGCGACGCCCCATTATGGTCGCGGTCGCTCGGTTTGGACAGAAACTTGACGCGGTCGCTCCCATTGGCTGCAAGAATTCCGAATTTGCTTGGTTAATTCCCTAATTTAGGCATCCCCCATTTAGATGACACCAAACCCAACACATTGCATGGTGGAGTACAAATTTGGCACAAATGAGGGTAAAAATATACGTATTGCAATTTTTTTTCTAATAGAAATGGGGGGAGGGTGTGGAATTGATAAAATTCATGACTTAAAAGTATTAAAAATATCACACTTTCTAAATTACAAGGAAGAAAAATGATATTTTTCAAAAACTAAATGGGGCAGCTGCCCCCCTTGCCTTATACTTCATGTGGCTCTGCCACTGACCTTAGTATATACTTGACATGTGAGCCATGTGTTTCCTACTTCAAAATTGTTAAGACTCCTGGTCTTTTGAGACGTGTACCAAACACATTGTAAGTGTTATATTATTATCAAATTTTATAAAGCGTGGAAACTTTGGAACATGTTTGTGAACTCAAACGGTTGGAATGGAAATCATGAATGCATGCACATACAATTTTGATATACTCCGTAACATTTGAAAGAGCCGAAGAGTAAAGGCTCTTTAGCGAGGCATGGGCCTACGTGTGTGAATATGTGATACGGTACCTGTAACCTGATCGATTAACATATAAATTACTTTTACATGGGAAATATGGAATATTAACAAATTGGTGATTAAATTTAAATTGTTTCCCTATAATGTTTAACTAACTGACTCTTCAAAGTTGGTCAGTTACTCCTCAATCTAACTGAAGCCTGACTTCTAAGCTTGTTCTGACTTCTTTCGACGTGAATGTGAGAATCTCAGTCAACGTCAAAGCCACCGTACCGTTCACTGTGTTACCCAATCACAAGTGTTTAGTTGATCAGCTGAGAAATCTGTATTTGAGATGTTCCAAATGATTTGAAGTTTATATTCAATGCTAATCCATCAAATTGTTATATCTGTATATATGTGAAGCCTATAATCATTTCCATCCAATTCACATGTATTTTTCATTGTGATTTCTGTAAATTGGTTGAAGGTGAACTAGGAGGTGGCGACTAGTGTGGATGGACCAGAATTAGCAAATGATTCAAATGCATTAGCACTTTCACCTTCTAGATATAAAAGAAGTACAGCTTGTAAAGCACGAATCACCAACTTCCTTCCACCACGTTTAGACACAAATTACAGTACACTGACGAGACTCAAGTCACTCAAACATGAACACCTTTTAAAGAAATGAAAATTTCACCATGAAAACATAGTAAACAAGCATGGGCATGTACATTATACGGTTTATAGACATGTGTTTTTATCAAAAATTAGTTTCCATATCAAAACTAAAGTGGTAATCATATAAATGGGCATATAGTATGATATATGAAAGGATGCTAACATTACCAACAGAATGGCATCTGAACAGCCATTGCACAAGGAATGCTCAAAACGCCACGGGCAACAGAACCACCCTTCACCAGGTAAAGAGGGGAGGATGAACATAAAAAGATACGAGAAGAAGTGATAAGTCTCAACCTGCCTCTAAGACCATTCATTTTACTCGTGCTATCACCACATCTATTACAATCTTAATCCAACACACCTAGTGAAACAACCACCATTTTGCCCTCCCCCTTCTTTACACTCCTGAAATGTGCTTGCTAGTATGTGTTCTAGAGATATCTATGCATACCAATTCATAACACCTTACGAATAACCAGTCAATCTTGTGTAGGAAGTGTTGGGATAGAGGACCAACCGGACTAGACCTCGGAGCAAAAGGGTTTTGCGGTTTTTTGGCTGTGCGGCTGACCGCATGTGTGGCTGACCGCATGTGTGGGTTGGCTGGGCCGGGCCTTGGGCCTGACCGCATGTGTGGGTTGGCTGGGCCGGGCCTTGGGCCTTGCGGCTGACCGCATGTGTGGGTTGGCTGGGCCGAGCCTTTGGCTTCGTATCGCTCTGTTGACGGGGGAGCAATTTCCTGGGCCGGGTTTTAGGCGTAATTTTAGCAACCCTTGTCCATCTAGGGTTGGGTTTGACTCCCTAATATATATATAAGTTATATTCCGCCCCCCCAACTTCATTGTAACATATATTTCTACATACATAGTGCAAGATCCTGGCTTGGTAGTGCCCCCAGACGTAGCCAATCAATTTGGTGAACTGGGTTAACAATTTCTTGTGTTCTTTTCTGTGCTTTCGATTTTCTTGTGCTTGGTTTGTGTGCGATTATTATTCTTGTAGGTTTGCTTGGGTGTGGAGGGCCAATATTCACAACAACTGGTATCAGAGCTTTTGGTTTCAAGATCAAGGGAGTTGTTCCAAGCAATCAAGAATGGGCAAGGACAAACAGGCGGTTGAGAAATTCGATGGGTCTGACTACGGATATTGGAGGATGCAGATTGAGGATCTCTTGTACAACAAGGATCTCTACAAGCCTCTGAAGGGTGTCAAACCGGAAGATGTAAGTCAGGAGGAATGGGAACTCATGGATCGAAAAGCCCTAGGGGTGGTTAGATCTACTTTGTCAAAGTGGATCGCGAAGACTACCAGGAAGGCGACAACCACCAAGGAGCTATTGGATTATCTTACTGAGAGATTTGAAACTCCGTCTGCTGCAAATAAGGTTGATTTGATACGTAAGATGGGTAGTCTCAAGATGCAAGAGGGAGGATCCTTGGCTAAGCACATCGATGAGTTTATGGATGTCATAGATTCATTGACAGCGGTGGAGATCAAGTTCGATGATGAGGTTCATGCATGCTTGTTGCTAGCTTCTTTACCTAGCAAGTCGAGCGGAACGGTGATCGCAATCAACGCTTCACAGTAAGAAAAATTGAAATATGATGATGTTAAAGACTTTCTTTTAGGTGAGGAAAATCGCATGAAGAAGTTGGGGACATCAAGTACTTCGGGAGCGACTTTAGCTACTACTAGTAGGGGGAAGCCGGGTACTAGCAAACAAGGGAGAACGGAGTGAGTGGAAAGGGCAAAGCTGATGAGACCAAGGACAAACCGAAGGTTGCGAAGGGATCTGTTCAGTGCTATTATTGTAAGGAATTGGGACACTTCAAGAGGGATTGTCCAAATCGTAAGGGCAATCAGGTGAATGTGGCAGTCGAAGGTGATGATGTACTGGTTCTGAGTGTTAGTAGTACACTAGAATCATGGGTGCTGGATTCGGGGGCATCATTCCACTCTTGCGGGCATAAGGAAGAGATGGAAAACTACACTTTCGGTGATTTCGGGAAGGTCTATCTGGCGGATGGCGAGCCTTTGGAAATCAAGGGGAAGGGGGATGTCAGAATAGGAGCATCAGACGGGAAGGTCTTACATCTGAACGGGGTCAGACACATTCCGGGTTTGAAAAAGAACCTACTATCAGTTGGGCAGTTGGACGAAGAAGGTTACAAGGTGACATTCGGCTGCAGGAACTGGGTTATTACCAAGGAGGATTGTGAGATCGCTCGGGGTAATAAGGAGGGGACTTTGTATTTGGCGAATAATACCAAGGATAGTATCGCGGTGGCGGCAGCCAAGGGTGATACTGATTTGTGGCACTGTCGATTGGGTCACATGAGTGAGACAGGGATGAAGGTGCTTTGTTCAAAGGGACTACTACCGGGTTTGAAGACAGTCAACGTGGGGATCTGCGAGGATTGTATGTTTGGCAAACAAGGGAGAAATAATTTCTCGAGGACAGGTAGGGGTTTGAGGGAAGCAAAGTTGGAATTGGTTCACACGGACTTGTGGGGGCCATCTCCGGTTACATCTCTGGGTGGTGCGTCATATTACATGACTTTCATTGATGATTCTACAAGGAAGGTTTGGGTCTATTTTTTGAAGGGGAAAGATGAGGCTTTCGAGGTGTTCAAGAAGTGGAGGGCCTTGGTGGAGAATCAGACGGGACTTAAGCTTAAGTGCTTAAGATCAGACAATGGTGGGGAGTATGAGCTTGGTGAGTTTAGGGAATATTGTGCTGCGAATGGAATTCGTATGGAGAAGACTCCAAAGCGGACACCACAACTCAACGGGGTAGCAGAAAGGATGAACAGAACATTGAATGAGCGGGCTAGAAGTATGAGATTGAAGTGTGGACTTCCGAAGTCGTTACGGGCATATGCGGTTGACACGGCGGCTTTCTTGATCAATCGGGGACCATCGGTACCATTGGGGAATGGAATTCCGGAGGAAGCGTGGAGTGGCAAGCAGTAAATCTGTCCTTTCTTCGCATATTTGGCTGCGTTTCTTATGTTCATGTTGATTCTATTTGAGAGAACTAAATTAGATGCTAAATATGTTAAGTGTACATTTATTGGGTATGGCGGGGATGACTTCGGGTACAAGTTTTGGGATGACCAAAATCATAGAGTTATTCGCAATGAGATGTGGTATTCAATGAACAGGTTTTGTACAAGGACGTAAAGGGGGCATCGATGACACTAGTTCGGAACCGGATATTGTAGAGGTGGATATTCCTAACTCGGGTGGGAGCGAAACGGTTCATGATGACCATGGTCGGAGGTCACTGAAGATGAACCACATACTCCCGAACCGGATATTCCGCTGCGTAGATCCAGCAGGTTGCGTGGATCGCCCGAGTATACTCCATCCAATTATTATTTGCTATTGACAGATAATGGGGAACCGGAATGTTATGCGGAGGCTGTTCGTAGCGCACTTTGTAACAAGTGGAAAGCTGCGATGGATGATGAGATGGACTCATTGAAGGCCAACAAAACTTGGGAGTTGACTAAACTACCTAAGGGGAAGAAGGCACTGCATAATAAGTGGGTTTACAGGATCAAGGAGGAAGCAGACGGTAGCAAGCGTTACAAGGCAAGACTGGTTGTAAAAGGGTTTCAGCAAAAGTATGGTATTGACTACACCGAAGTATTCACTCCGGTTGTGAAGATGACCACTATCAGAATGGTTCTGGGGATAGTAGTGGCGGACAACTTATTGCTTGAACAGATGGATGTGAAGACAGCTTTTCTTCATGGGGACTTGGAGGAAGAGATCTACATGGTACAGCCAGAGGGTTACTTGTCTAAGGGTAGCGGGGAGCTAGTTTGCAGATTGACTAAGAGCTTGTATGGCCTTAAACAAGCTCCTAGGCAGTGGTACAGGAAATTTGATGGATTCATGCACGACATTGATTTTATCAGATGTGAGGCGGATCATTGTTGCTACTTCAAGAACACGGACAATGGGTATATTATCTTGCTGTTATATGTGGACGACATGTTGATAGCGGGCTCTAGCAGTAGAGAGGTAAACAGGTTGAAGACTCAGTTGTCAGAACGGTTCGAGATGAAGGATTTGGGAGAGGCAAGGAAAATCTTGGGCATGCGGATTGATCGGGATAGGGAGTCGGGCAAGTTGGTTCTTTCACAAGCAGAATATGTTGAGAAGGTCTTAGCAAGGTTTTGTATGGAAGAGGCGAAGCCAACAGGGACGCCATTAGGTTTGCATTTCAAGCTATCCGAGAGGGACTCACCTAGGAACAAGGAAGAGCGTGACAAGATGGAGAGAACTCCATATGCTTCAGCTGTGGGGAGTCTCATGTATGCAATGATGTGTACAAGGCCGGACATTGCACATGCGGTGGGAGTAGTCAGCCGGTTCATGGGCTATCCAGGAAAGCAACATTGGGAAGCGGTTAAGTGGATCCTACGTTATTTGAAGGGTACTGCTGGTAAGGCTCTGTGTTTCTCGAGCAAGGAAGTGGTGTTAGCGGGTTATGTTGATGCGGACTTGGCATCAAGTGATCTTGATAAGAGGAGAAGTACTACGGGTTATGTGTTTACATTGGGTGGTACAGCAATCTCCTGGGCTTCTAAGTTACAAAAGATCGTGGCTCAGTCGACTGCAGAAGCAGAATATGTGGCAGTGACAGAAGCAAGTAAAGAGATGGTTTGGCTGCAGAACTTCTTGGGTGAACTTGGGAAGACGCGAAGTGGTAATATTCTCTACAGTGACAGTCAGAGTGCAATTCACTTGGCAAAGAATCCGGCGTTTCATTCGAGGACGAAGCACATTGAACTGAGGTTTCACTACATCAGGCATCTCTTGGAGGAGAAGACTTTGTGGCTTGAGAAGATATTGGGATCGGAGAATCCGGCTGACATGTTGACAAAGGTTGTGAACCTTGAGAAATTGAAGCTGTGCAAAGCTTCAATTGGGCTCGAAGAATAGAAGAGGAGGATGGCACTACCATGATCGAGGTGAGCACTAGGAGGACACCAAGGATGAGTTGAAGACGGATACGGGGCTTATATGTATGGTTGATCTCTAGGTGGGAGATTGTTGGGATAGAGGACCAACCGGACTAGACCTCGGAGCAAAAGGGTTTTGCGGTTTTTTGGCTGTGCGGCTGACCGCATGTGTGGCTGACCGCATGTGTGGGTTGGCTGGGCCGGGCCTTGGGCCTGACCGCATGTGTGGGTTGGCTGGGCCGGGCCTTGGGCCTTGCGGCTGACCGCATGTGTGGGTTGGCTGGGCCGAGCCTTTGGCTTCGTGTCGCTCTGTTGACGGGGGAGCAATTTCCTGGGCCGGGTTTTAGGCGTAATTTTAGCAACCCTTGTCCATCTAGGGTTGGGTTTGACTCCCTAATATATATATATAAGTTGTATTCCGCCCCCCCAACTTCATTGTAACATATATTTCTACATACATAGTGCAAGATCCTGGCTTGGTAGTGCCCCCAGACGTAGCCAATCAATTTGGTGAACTGGGTTAACAATTTCTTGTGTTCTTTTCTGTGCTTTCGATTTTCTTGTGCTTGGTTTGTGTGCGATTATTATTCTTGTAGGTTTGCTTGGGTGTGGAGGGCCAATATTCACAACAGGAAGGGATAATCTTCAATATCAAACTTAGTCAAGCATTTCAACAAACAGACTCCAGGCGGACAAAATCACTGGAAAAAGCACAATGCTGGAACTCAAACAGACTCTATAATCACAATCTAAAGACCAGATATCAATTGAAAACTTCACAATTCAACCTAAACATTAGTAGCATGTCACAGTGAATTTCAACAATACATTAAACATGAACAAGACTATCCATAGTGCTAAAATGTACCTTCTTCATACGAGTTCTGACTTCAGACTTGCGGGCTTGATTGTACATGCGCCGTTTCTCAGCCTGGCGAGCCCTTTTCACGGCGGAATCAACCTTCTTTGGCAGAGCAGCAGCTTCACAAACAATTGACCCACCAAGCTGCCTCCGGACAGGTTTGGAAGAAACCAATCCTAAATAAAATTACAAAAAAATTAAGGACCAGGCACTAGCAATGTGAAAGTTTCGTTTAGCTAGGAAACTTTAATCACCCAACAGACAACGGATGTGAGTACTGATGTGTCTAACAACTGTTCACACATCCACAGATAATGGAGCGAAATAAAATAAATTAAAAGCAATAACTCAAGAATTTTACTGATCTATGAGATCAGCAAACTAGGCTTACGCCCAAAAACTTTTCACTATAAAAACTTTTGATGCTTACAAAAAACAAATAAGTGAAAAACTAAAATACTAAAATATTAAATGAGTTCTAATCACCTTCTATTACAAGAACAACTCCCCTTTCCCAAGTAGGTCCTATTCTAGTCAGAAGTAAAACAAAGAACTCTATGAAAAATTAGATATGAGTTACGGATGTGTCTCACAACCTTCACTCACAACTTAAAACAACTATGTTGAAAACTGTGAAGAATATGTATATTTCTCTCAGAATTTTTCATCTCTTCTCTTGTGTCGGTAGCCTTGTATTTATATGCACCATGGAGAAGGTCTTCACGCAATCAACATCTTCCTTTGTGAGATCTCTTTTCCTATAAGAAAACATAAACACACTCACAAAGAAATAGATTGTTAGTAGGTTAGTCCTAATATAATACTATGTACATAAATAAAAGATATTTACTTTATTTACAATGTTCTAGTCAAAGTAAGACAATAATAAATCTTTCATGAAAGTCCCAAAATCTTCTTACCATAATAGAAGTGTTTCGAATTAAGGAAACAAGAATTTGTTCCCTAAAAAGCTCACGCTTTCAATCTCCCCCTATTTTGGACTTTCTGATCAAAACCAAAGATTTATAATAATCACATTTTAAGACCACAAAAAAATCAGATATAAGTACAACTCCCCATGAATGGATGTGTGTCCAGATGTGTTTACACATCCACACATAAAAACTGCATAAACCAAGTTAGAGCAGAATACCAGCAGTTCATTAAAAAACAAACCAACCATTCAGCAACATCCTAATTAAAGTTATTACAACCCATTGTTTAAATACTAAAAAAAACAGAAATTAAAATTAAAATTGTCTTAGCAACCATCAGAGCAAAAGCAAAACAACTATTAAAAAATCTTCTCCCCCTTAATTCAAAGTTCCCAGCTTCTCCAGCCAGCAGCAGCAACAGCAGCATCCCAAACTCTGTTTCCAGCAGTAGCAGGTGCAGGTTCATCTCCCCCTTTTTGAGCAGAAAGGTTGGCATGTCAATTGAGGAGTCTATCCTTAAGGGCCTTGAGGTTATTGGCATGAGAAATGGAGGCTTGAAGTTGATCAGTTAAGGCAGAGGAATGAGATTCAGCAGCTGCAATTTCAGCATCCAAATCCTTCATTTGAGCATCAAAAGGGTCTTCAGATGTGGGTTCAGTTGTGTCCACATCTGGCATAGAAATTTCAGGGACAGTACCCAAAGGGAGATCCATAAATCTTTGCTTGGTATCTAGGAGGGTTTTGGTCTCCTTAAACAACTCAATCTTATCAACCCTATCTTCACCTTTCTCAGGCTTAACACCATTGGCAATCAAAATTTGAGAGATGAGAGAGGGATAGGGTAAAGACCATTTCTTAGAAGGGGATTCTCCATAACCACATTTTTTTCTAAAAATAAAGTCTCCAAAATTGATATCTCTTTTAACACCCAACCTATAGAGCAAGTCAGCTTGCACCCTAGTAACAGAGGTCTTGTTGTTTGAGGGGGACATGTTGACAGCAAGAACAGTATGCAGAAAACAATAAAGAGAGGAGAGAGAACCACTTCTCAAATATTTTGGCTTTACAGGCCAAGAAGTCACTTTGCCATGGGTGATGGCAGACACAAGATCTTCCTCAGAAACTACACACAGCTGATCCAAAGTAATATCTAACCCAAGAAAATCATTGATCACAGATGGGGAAAAGGGGACAAATTTTCCTCTAACATAGACAGTGTCGGGAGAGGAGTATCTATCTGGCTCTTTGGTCAAGTTGGCATAAAACTCATACACCATCTTAGGATAGAATGGGAGAGGGTGATCCACAGTTAAAAACAAGCCTCTCTCTTCAAAAAATTTATCCATACCTAATTTAAAGAAAATTTCTCTATCTCTTTTCATCTCCACAATAAAGGTCTTATTAGAAATCAGGCCAAACCTATCAGAGGCATTCTTGGTTAAAAATTTCTTAGAAAAGGATTTAGGGGCAGGAGTAATGGAAAGAGTTGTAGAAATACCCCTATCAGCCTTCTTTCGGGTGGATGTGTACCTGGATGTGTGCACATCTTCAGACACATCCTTTGTAGGAGATGGTATTTTGACAGACTCCACCTCTCTCTCATCATCAGAAGATGCATCATTTTCTTGGTCCTCCTTTTCTTGTTCAAGCTCATCTCTTCCTAGTTTGAAGTTAGCATCTAAGGCAGTGTCATCACTATCATAACTGGAGTCAGAATTTCCAGTTTCTTCATCTATTGGCTCTAGGTCTGTAGCAGCCACCTTTTTCTTGCCTTTCAACTCCATCAAGATGCTTGCTAAGGGCTCCTCATCACTAAACACAGAGGAATCATCAACAGGATTTGCAGCCTCAGGGGTAGGAGCATCAACAATTGGAGTAGGAGAGGGAATAATGGGATCAGAAGGCTTAATAGGAGAGGATGGAACATGATCAACAGGTTCAGCATGGGGAATTTCTTCATAAGGAGCAATAACAGGGGCAACAACTGAGGGAGGAGGATTTGCAGGTTGAGCCCTATTTCTAACAAGAGGAGGAATTACCTTTTCTTCTTCTTCTTCTTCATCACAGGCTATGGCAGTAGAGGGCTTACCACCAGGTTTCTTCAAGTTCTTAAGCTTGTCAGCTTCTGACAGTTTCCTGACCCTGTGCGATCGACGTAGATTGCGTTGGGGAACAGGGTTTGCAACATGGCCCAATGATTTCGCAGGAGTTAGCTTCCTCTTTTTGGTTGAAGAAGGTTCAACAGAGGGTAAAACAGGGGCGGCAATCGATGGTTGTATAACCGGA